>JAWMAR010002354.1:42500-143663 GCA_036785375.1 Leucoraja ocellata
TACGGAATTACCAAGGCCTTGTCTGGTACCAAATAACATACTGCATGATTTATTTTTATTTAAAATTAATTTGTTAAATAATAGCATTTTCTGAACAGAAGTAAGATCTGATTGAAGGGTTCTTTCAAATTCAGACTTGTTAGTACGAGATGTATATAGCACCGCATCATCGGCATATAGTTGTGTTTGACAGTCAGAACAGATATTAGGGAGGTCGTTTATGAAAATAGAGAAAAGGAGTGGTCCCAAGGACGAACCTTGCGGGTCCCCCTTCTCAACAATTAAGGAATTGGATTGACTTCCATTAAAGGTGACACATTGGCGTCTGTTATGAAGGTATGAGTTAAACCACAGTAGATTGTTTTGTGAAAGACCAATAGAGTAAAGTTTATCAAGCAGTAGGTAGTGGTCAACAACATCAAAGGCCTTGGTTAGATCAAGAAAGATGGCACCGGTGAGTTTACCATCCTCAGAAGCAGTGAACACATCGCTGGTGAGTTTTAACAGAGCTGTAGTTGTGGAGTGATTAGGTCTGAACCCAGACTGGGATGGAGATAGAATATTGAAAGTTGAGACATAATGTGATAGCTGGTTGAACACTAGTTTCTCGAGGATTTTAGCCACTGAGTTGATCATTGAGATGGGGTGGTAATTGTTAATATTGTGTGGGTCGCCTCCCTTATGCAGTGGAGTAACATTGGCACACTTCCATGCGGAAGGGAGGGTACAAGTTGAGAAGGACAAATTAAATGGGTCGCATAGTGAGTACATTAGAATATTAACTTAATGAATTTAGTCTCAATACCAGCTGGTCCAGATCCACAATCATCCTTTAATTCATTAATAGCATGTTGAACGTCAACACGTTTTATTTTTTGAAAAGAAAAAGAGCTTCTACATGTAGAGGTAGCTGGAAAGTCACATATGATAGATGAATCAAATACAGTAGAGCTACATACAGTGGAGAAGTGCTGGTTGAAAGCATTGGATATAACAGCAGGGTCCTCAATGATGTAATTGTTGACCTGAATCTGAGTGCTGATATTTTGATTTGATTTATTAAGAACATTATTTAGTCTTTTCCAAAACTTTTTTGGATTATGCATGTCTTCAGAAAGATGTTTTTTAAAATGACTTGGTTTAGCATTACGTGTTTTTTTCGGAACTGATTCCTTAAGGACCTATATTTTTCCCAAATAGCAGGGTCCTTTGTTTCCCTGAAAGTCTTCCAGACTTTATCCCGCTCATTAAAAAGGTTGATCAAATCAGCACTAATCCATGGTAAATGTTTTCCCTTGACTTTGATTTCTCTCCAGGGGGCATGCTTATCGATAACTCTTGTGACTTCAATGTACAAATAATTCCAGGCATCCTCGACAGTTGGTATGTTGAAACCTATCCCAGTTTATTGCAATCAGGTCATGCATATAATTATCATAATTAAATTTTCTACATTGTCTAACACAAATATGTTTAGGAGGGAGACGGGAAGGTTTAATCTTCCACACACAGAAAATAGCAGAATGATCGCTAAAGCAATCTGACAAAACACCAGATGTTAAGATTCGGTCAGGATGGGTAACAAGAATCCAATCTAATAGTGATGTAGAATTGCCATGAACTCTGGTAGGATCATTGATTAACTGAGTCAGGTTTATACTTTTAAGCAAGTTTTTGTCGTTAGAGGAGGAGCGATCGAGCCAGTTTTTATTGAAGTCACCAAGAAGCACTAATTCACATGGGTGTTCAATAGAGGTGAGAGTGGAAATTAGGGACTTAGTTGAGTCAGGATGAACAGGAGGGGATCGATAGATAGTGCCGCTAATTAGATGTTTATTCTCATGAAGTTTTAACCTAATGAAAAGGCTTTCAAAGAGAGATGAGGTTACTTTAGGGATGGTAGGTTCAGATATAAAGCGAGTTGACACATAACAAGCCACACCTCCAGCTCTCGTAGTCCTATCTGCTCTATATAATGCAAAATTATCAATATGAATATCATTGTCACAAATTTCACTATGTAACCATGTTTCTGAAAATGTTATTATGTCAGGTTTATTCTGTGCAATCCAAACTCTAATTAAATCTATCTTTGGAAGAAGACTCCTAATGTTCAAATGGATGATTTTTAGGCCTTTAGCTGTATCAAATTGTGGATCAATTGGGTGTAGATAAGGTTGGGAGAGTGGGGCAGGGAAATAGCATGAGAAAGGGGACGAGAGAGCCACATATACAGATTGACACAAACACACACACACAGAAGACAGGACAGACAAAGCACACAAGATCTGGCTGCGTCATTGAGAGAGAGAGAGAGAGAGATAAAGAAAAAAAGCGAGCATACACACCTCAGTCTGCATAGCTCATATTTATGCAAATAGATCAAAGTATGAGGTCCGGGACCATTTATGTTTAAATTAATGGGGCATTATGAAGCCCAAAATAACAACTCCTATTATCGCATATGGTTAATAAAAAATAAAAATAAAAAGAGAAAAAATCTAGATTAAACTTCATATGCCTTTAAGCGTCAATTTAGCAAATTTCAATATTCAAATAATTGGTAATTGATTATAATCAATTGTTTATAGGGACCAATCCTTTACCATTCAAACAACCTTTTACATTTCGTATAGAAAAAGAAAACTCAACTCTTAGTGTTACGATGTTTTACGGCAATTGCGACACTTCTTACGGCAACAGTAGTAAAGCAGCATCAATCATAACAACTCTCATGCCAGCTACAACTTTGCAAATAAGACAGAAAAATCAATGCTGGTCCAGCGGTTAAATAATTACAAGAGGAGCCGCCGGCATCATTTTATCAAAATCAAAAGTTGAGTAGGAAAATTATAGAAAAAATACAACAAAAACCAACTAAACACAAAGTTCATCGGCAGACAACATTATTGTGCTAACGCTATCACCAGCCACTGGCCACCAACATTAGGCTGTTATATCAGAGTCCATGGAGGAGTTAATGGAGGAGAGCTCACCAAGAAATGTCTCACATATATACACACACACACACACACACACACACACGCACACACGCACACACGCACACATGCACACACACACATACACACACACCACACACATACATATACACACATACACACACACACCACACACACGCACACCACACACACACACACACACACACACACACACCGGTAGATCCGCGGCCACTGGTCCAGGAGATGGATCCAATTATTGACCAACAGGCTGTGGGTGGAATCGGACTGTGACAGACAGACTCCACAGTGAGTGAGACACAGTGTCCGCAGGAGCGAGTGGCTGTTCACTCTGATCAATAATTCACACACAGTGAACTTCACAATGTGAACCCCTCTCTCCCAGTCACATTGTCCCGGAGAGCTGCCTGCCTGCCTTCCTGTCCCGAGCACTGGGACAACTCTGTGCAAGTTGCCACTGAAGGCAAGAACAACATTCTAGTGGCTCCCGGCCGGCAGCAGTCGGAGAAAAAGAGGATTAGTTTCAGCTGTCTGAAAATAAGACAAATCACAGCAGCGTTAATTCACAAATATTTCACAGAGGATTGATATTCTTCACATATTCTTGTACAACGATCATCAGTTGGGAACTTGTAACATGATGAGAATCAGGACAACACCAGTTAACACACGGATAGAGTTATAACACTTGAATTGTTCTACTCACTCACTTACCAGGGATTCCAACGGCAGCAATGATTGCGTACAGGATTTTCTCCACACTGGCATATCTGTTCCACAATTCCCCCATTGTCTCTGCCCAGCGACGTGTCCCCGTGAGCTACCGGTAATGTCTCGGAATGAAATGTTGGGACACAACATTCCTGGATATTTTATACCATTTCCCGTCTCCACCGGGACAGTGAAGTTTCAACAGAGTTTGAAATGATTCACAAACAGATGACATCAGCCGAGTGAAATCCCTGCTGAGACAGACAGACAGACAGGTTGTGATTTATTCAGGGAATTGATTGAGAAACTCCAAAGACTGGGAATTGTGGCGATAGATACTGAGGGATGGAAATTGTGAGCGGGCGGCATTGTTCCAGCAAAGGAGTTATTGGTTCAAACTCCATCAGATCCAACTCTCCACCTCATGTTGTTTGTCTGATTTCCTTCAATCCATTTCACTCAGCAAGGCAATGCCAAATTCCAGGGACCCTCTCATGGCTTCTGTTCGAAGGTGGGCAGGACTGGGCGACATTAGTCCACAGGTTGAGGAATTAGTTCAACGCATCACCTCGGACTAAAATTCCCCAACCCCCCCCCCCCCCCCCACTCTGCTTCACCATTCAATATGATCGTGGCTTCACTGACTGTGACCTCAACCCCACACTCCCGCTGACTGACCCCGGGAACCATTCACTCGCCGCTTGTCTGGAATATATCTGACTATACCATGGGGCTATAACATTCCCTGCCTTCCTTCATCACATAGAAACATAGAAAATAGGTGCAGGAGTAGGCCATTCGGCCCTTCGAGCCTGCAGCGCCATTCAATATGATCATGGCTGGTCATCCAACTCAGTATCCTGTACCTGCCTTCTCTCCATACCCCTCTGATCCCTTTTGCCACAAGGGCCACATCTATCTCCCTCTTAAATATAGCCAATTAACTGGCCGCAACTACCTTCTGTGGCAGAGAGTTCCAGAGATTCACCTTTCTCTGTGTAAAAAATAATTTCCTCAACTCGGTCCTAAAGGATTCCCCCCTTATCCTTAAACACTGTGACCGCTTGTTTGGGACTTCCCCAACATCGGGAACAATCTTCCTGCATCTAGCCTGTCCAACTGCTTAAGAATTTTGTAAGTTTCTATAAGATCCCCCCTCAATCTTCTAAATTCTAGCGAGTACAAGCCGAGTCTATCCAGTCTTTCTCCAAATGAAAGTCCTGACATCCCAGGAATCAGTCTGGTGAACCTTCTCTGTACTCCCTCTATGGCAAGAATGTCTTTCCTCAGATTTGGAGACCAAAACTGTACACAATACTCCAGGTGCGGTCTCACCAAGACCCTGTACAACTGCAGTATAACCTCCCTGCTCCTATACTCAAATCCTTTTGCTATGAATGCTAACATACCATTCGCTTCCTTCACTGCCTGCTGCACCTGCATGCCTACTTTTGATGACTGGTGTACCATGACACCCAGGTCTCGTTGCATCTCCCTTTTTCATAATCAGCCACCATTCACATAACAGACTACTTTCCTGATTTTGCAACCAAAGTGTATAACCTCACATTTATCCACATTATACTGCATCTGCCATGCATTTGCCCACTCACCCAGCCTATCCAAGTATCCTTGCAGCCTCCTAGCATCCTCCTCACAGCTAACACTGCCCCCCAGCTTCGTGTCATCCGCAAACTTGGAGATGTTGCATTCAATTCCCTCGTTCAAATCATTAATATCTATTGTAAATAGCTGGGGTCCCAGAACTGAGCCTTGCGGTACCCCACTAGTCACTGCCTGCTATTGTGAAAAGGATCCGTTTACTCCTACTCTTTGCTTCCTGTCTGCCAGCCAGTTCTTTATCCACATCAATACTGAACCCCCAATACCGTGTGCTTTAAGTTTGCATACTAATCTCTTATGTGGGACCTTGTCGAAAGCCTTCTGAAAGTCCAGATATAACACATCCACTGGTTCTCCCTTATCCACTCCACTAGTTACATCCTTGAAAAATTCCCTACGATTCGTCAGACATGATTTACCTTTCATAAATCCATGCTGACTTTGTCCAATTTCACCACTTTCCAAATGTGCTGCTATCCCATCTTTAATAACTGATTCTAGCAGTTTCCCCACTACCGACTTTAGACTAACTTGTCTGTAATTCCACGTTTTCTCTCTCCCTCCCTTTTTTTGAAAGTGGGGTTATATTATTTACCCTCCAATCCTCAAGAACTACTCCAGAATCTAAAGAGTGTTGCAAAATTATCACTAATACATCCACTATTTCTGCGGCTACTTCCTTAAGTACTCTGGGATGCAGCCTATCTGGCCCTGGGGATTTATCGGTCTTTAATCCATTCAATTTAGCTAATACCACTTCCCAGCTAACCAGGATTTCACTCAGTTCCACCATCCGTTTTGACCCCCGGTCCCCTGCTATTTCCGGCAGATTATTTATGTCTTCCTTAGTGAAGACCGAACCAAAGTAGTTATTAAATTGATCTGCCAGGTCCTTGTTCCCCATGATCAACTCACCTGTTTCTGTCTGCGAGAGACCTACATTTCTTTTAACTAATCTTTTTCTCTTCACAAATCTATAAACATTTTTGCAGTCAGTTTTTATGTTCCCTGCCAGTTTTCTTTCATAATTCACTTTCCTAATTAAGCCCTTTGTCCTCCTCTGCTGGTCTCTGAATTTCTCCCAGTCATCTGGTAGGCTGCTTTTTCTGGCTAATTTGTACGCTTCATCTTTTGTTTTGATATTATCCCTGATTTCCCTTGTTATCCATGGATGCACTGCCTTCCCTGATTTATTCTTTTTTGCCAAACTGGGATGAACAATTGTTGTAGTTTATCCATGCAGTCTTTAAATGCCTTCCATTGCATATCCACAGTCAACCCATTAAGAATCAATCGCCAGTCTATCTTGGCTAATTCACGTCTCATACCCTCAAAGTTACCTTTCTTTAAGTTCAGAACCCTTGTTTCTGAGTTAACCTTTGAGGAGGAACGACCCAAAGATTCACGACACTCAGAGAGCAGAACCATTACCGCCTCAGAATTGTCCTAAACCTAAATAAAACGGCAAATGATGCAGCACCTCTCCCTCCTCTCTTTCTCTCTCCCTCCATCCTCACTGCTGTCACTCTCTCTGAACTGTAACTCTCTCCCCTACGCTCTCTATTTCCCATCTCTGGGCTGCCCTCTCTCCGTCCACTGATGGCGAGACACACAGTGGGATAGTACTGATGGAGGGATGAAAATGGGGCCGAACTGATGCAGTGACACACTGTGGTGGTACGATGGAGTGACACACTGCGGTGGTACTGATGGAGTGACACACTGTGGTGGTACTGATGGAGTGACACACTGTGGTGGTACTGATGGAGTGACACACTGTGGTGGTACTGATGGAGTGACACACTGTGGTGGTACTGATGGAGTGACACACTGTGGTGGTACTGATGGAGTGACACACTGTGGTGGTACTGATGGAGTGACACACTGCGGTGGTACTGATGGAGTTACACACTGTGGTGGTACTGATGGAGTGACACACTGTGGTGGTACTGATGGAGGGGCACACTGTGGTGGTACTGATGGAGTGACACACTGTGGTGGTACTGATGGAGTGACACACTGTGGTGGTACTGATGGAGGGGCACACTGTGGTGGTACTGATGGAGTGACACACGGTGGTGGTACTGATGGAGTGACACACTGTGGTGGTACTGATGGAGGGGCACACTGTGGTGGTACTGATGGAGTGACACACTGTGGTGGTACTGATGGAGAACACACTGTGGTGGTACTGAATGGAGTGACACACTGGAGGTTCTGATGATGTGACAAATTGTGGGTTGTACTGATGGACTGACACACTGTGGCGTAGTACAGATGGGCTGACATTATGTGGGTAGGACTGATGGAAGTGACACTGTGGGGTAGCACTGCTAGAATGACACTGTGAAATAGTACTGATGGAGTGACACACCATTGGGTAGTTCTATTGGAACGATGAACTGTGAGGTTGTCGTGATGGAGTGACACAGTAGGCTAGTACTTATGTAATGCCATGCTGTGGGGTAGCACTGAAATAATGACATTTTGTGCTAGTAACCATGGAATTACACACTGTGGGGTAGTCCTGATGAAATAACACATTGTGTTGTAGTACTGATAGAGAGACACATATGTAATGATATATTCAAGGGCAGTGCTGATGTTGTGACACTCTTTGGGGTATTACTGATGTAGTGGCACATTCTATGGTACTGCTGATGGAGGGAAACACTGTGGGATAGTACTGATGGAATGACACTGAGGAGTAGTACTGATGGTGTGACACTCTGGGGACGTAGAGATGGACTGACACTCTGGGGTGGTACATTTGAAGTGTCACGGTGTGGGGTAATACTGATGGAGTAATACACTGTGTGTTAGTGCAGATGGAATTACACACTATGGGGTAGTACTGATGGAGTGACTTACCGAGGGAGACCATTGATGGAGTGTCACATTGGGGTAATACTGATGGTGAGATACACTATGGTGCATTACTGATGGGGTGACATATTGTGGAGTGGTACACATGTAGTACTAATGAATTGATAAAATGTATGGTAGTACAAATGGAGTGACACTCTGTAGTGGAAATATACACACAATGCTGAAGTAAATCAGCAGGACAGGCAGCATCACTGGAGAGAACGAATGGGTGACGTTTCTGGGCGAGATCCTTCTTCAGACTGATGTCACATGAGTGGGCGGGACAGAGTTACAATGTAGTCGGAGACAGTAAGACTGGTGGGAGAACTGGGAAGGGGAAGAGGATGGAGAAAGATGGAAAGCAAGGGCTACTTGAAGTTAGAGAAGTCACTGTTCATACTGCTGGTGTGTTAGCTACCCAAGTAAAATATGAGGTCCTGTTCCTCCAATTCGCGCTGGGCCTCAGTCTGACAATGGAGGAGGCCCAGGACTCCACGCTATGTGGTTGTCCTGATGGAGTGGCATAGTTTGGTGAAGTGCTGATGGAGCAACACAATTTGGAGTAGTATTGATGGGGTCACACATTGTGGGGTAGTACTGATGTATGACATATTCTGGAGTAGCTCTGATGGATGGACACACTTTGGGGGTAGTAGTGATGGAGTGACATATTGTGGACCAGTACAGATGGAGTGATACATTGTGAGGTAGTACTGATGAACTGACCAAATGTGTGGCAGCACTGATGGAGTGAAACTCTGTATGGTACTCCTGATGGAGTGACACACTGTGAGGTAATACTGATGTATGACATATTGTGGAGTAACTCTGATGGAGGGACACACTTTGGGGGTAGTAGTGATGGAGTGACATATTGTGCGATAATACTGCTGGAATGATAACCTGTCAGGTAGTTCTGATGGTGACACATTGTGGGGAGGTTCTGATAGAGTAACATACAGTGGGGTATAACTGATGGAGTTTCACACTGTGGAGTTGTACGGATGTAGTGGCACACTGTGGAGTAGTGCTGAAGTGGTCACAAACTGTGGGGTATTTCTGACAGGACTTTCATATGAAGAAAGACTGGATAGACTCGGCTTGTACTCGCTAGAATTTAGAAGATTGAGGTGGGATCTTATAGAAACTTACAAAATTCTTAAGGGGTTGGACAGGCTAGATGCAGGAAGATTATTCCCGATGTTGGGGAAGTCTAGAACATGGGGTCACAGTTTAAGGATAAGGGGGAAATCTTTTAGGACCGAGATGAGAAAAACATTTTTCACACAGAGAGTGACAAATCTCTGGAATTCTCTGTCACAGAAAGTAGTTGAGGCCAGTTCATTGGCTATATTTAAGAGGGAGTTAGATGTGGCCCTTGTGGCAAAAGGGATCAGGGGGTAAGGAGAGAAGGCAGGGATGGGATACATAGAAACATAGAAACATAGAAATTAGGTGCAGGAGTAGGCCATTCGGCCCTTCGAGCCTGCACCGCCATTTAATATGATCATGGCTGATCATCCAACTCAGTATCCCGTACCTGCCTTTTCTCCATACCCTCTGATCCCCTTGGCCACAAGGGCCACATCTAACTCCCTCTTAAATATAGCCAATGAACTGGCCTCAACTACCCTCTGTGGCAGAGAGTTCCAGAGATTCACCACTGAGTTGGATGATCAGCCATGATAATATTGAATGGTGGTG
Organism: Leucoraja ocellata; assembly: GCA_036785375.1. Taxonomy (NCBI): domain Eukaryota; kingdom Metazoa; phylum Chordata; class Chondrichthyes; order Rajiformes; family Rajidae; genus Leucoraja; species Leucoraja ocellata. The sequence continues at coordinate 52,385 of JAWMAR010002354.1, forward strand.
CAGGCTCGGAGGTGCGAATGGCCTCTACTCCTGCATCTATTATCTATGTTTCTATGTTTCCATTTTAGACTGCTTGTTATATTGTGGGTGGGATTTATGATGTGTTTTGGGAGTGATCGGAGCTTAGCTGCTTGCGCAGAAGTTTAGTTTTTAGATTAGTTTGGAGACCATGGGGAACGTTAACCCTTCCTCCATGTAAGATCATGTAAGAACATGTAAGAGCCACATGTAAGAACATGTAAGAATGTGTAAGATCATGTGGGCCATGCCGCATCCATGGGAGATCTAAAGGAGATCTTGCCAGTGTTACGGAGACACGAGGAATTTATTAATGTCTAAATAATAAGCTGGAGTTCGAAGAAGATTACAGTAACGATTCGGAAGAAGGATGTATTTCACTGTCTTCCATCAACAATAAACCCTTTATTCATCAAAAGACTGTGTTTTGAAGTCGTGTCTAAGAAGAAGCTCTGAAGGTCTCTGTGAGTTGGCTTGCATGTGTTTAGAAGACACCACCATCAACCATTCTCATCCAAATAGCGGCTAGGGTGCTAATTACCTGAACGATATGATAATCTACCGCTACATTAAGTAGAAGGATACCTCCGGTGGGGAATAAATACCAGTCCCAGAGAGAGGGACAGAAGAATGAATCGAAGCGAAGAAGGCCAAGACCTCGGAGAGGCACAGCCAGAGAAGGTAGACCAGGCTAAGACCTCGGAGAGGCAGAGCCAGAGAGGACTGGTTCCAGTCATGGAACTGAATAAGAAATACAGTCCCAGAGAAGTGGACAAAAGATAGTCTAAAATTCTCGGAGTTGTTTGAGCCAGACGAAAGTGGTTCCAGGAGGAACTATATCTCGGTCCGAAGAGCCTAGAGGTCTATCTACAGCATCGAGACGTATCTGAAGACGTATCACTGTATTTGTGAGTACAAATCGATTATTACTCTTTGAATTAAAACCACGGTTTTAATTAACATACTTCTGTAACGGAGCTCAGAAGTTGTTTTCTCCAGCGTGTCTGGGGAAAGTAGACCGACCTTGGATTGTTTTGAGTCGCTCCTGATAAGTGCATTCCATTGCATTAGAGCCACGTTTTGCACCTGGTCTTAGAGTGATCTTCTCTGCATTATCAGTATGTTTTTAGTTTTGGAAGAAATTGCTGATTAAAAAACAAAGCCACAGCTACTAGTAGAGATTTGTTCGACTAACTTAAAGACTTGGCAATCTGCCACAACCTCTGGGCCTCAACACCACCCTGTGTCACTGGATCTTGGACTTTCTGACAGAGAGACCACAGTCAGTCCGTGTTGGCAAGAACACTTCAGGTTCGATCACGCTGAGCACCGGCTCCCCTCAAGGCTGTGTGCTCAGCCCGCTGTTGTTCACACTGCTCACACATGACTGTGCTGCCAGATTCAGGGAAAATAAAATCATAAAATTCGCGGACGACACTACAGTGGTGGGACTCATCAGTGGAGATGACGAAACAATGTACAGGGAGGAAGTAGAACAACTGGTGGACTGGTGCGGCAAAAATAACCTAGAATTGAATGTCGACAAAACTAAGGAGATGGTTGTTGACTTCAGGAGGGCGCAGCCAAAGCATACACCGCTCAACATTAGTGGCACTGCAGTGGAGAGAGTGGAGAGCATAAAGTTCCTCGGTGTGCAAATAACGGACAGCCTCACCTGGTCCAGGAACACCACTGGGACCGTCAAACTGGCCCATCAGCGACTGCACTTCCTGAGGAAACTAAAACAGGCCTCACTCCCCACCAACATCCTCAGGACTTTCTACAGGGGCACGGTGGAGTCTGTACTCACGTACTGCATAATTACGTGGTACTCCACCTGCAACTGTTCGGACAGGAAGGCTCTGCAGAGGGTAGTGAGGGGAGCAGAGAGGATCATTGGCGTCTCCCTACCCTCGGTACAAGAACTGTTCCAGAGCCGCTGTCTGAAGAAAGCACAGAGAATTGCCAAGGACAAACTGCACCCCCTCCATGCACACCTGGATCTCCTGCCATCAGGCAAGAGATATCGAAGCATCAAAGCCCGGACTACGAGGCTGCTAAACAGCTTCCTACCACAGGCTGTGAGGCTGCTAAACAGTCACTCTGCACCCAGAGTCACTTGACTTGACTCTGCGGCTGGCACGGGCACTTTAATACTGGCACTGGCCACTCAAATCAGCGGCCCCGGACATTTTTATGATTGGTTTATTGAATTTTAACATTGTGTTTTTTTTTACCTGCTTTTAACTATTTATACTGTTCCATCAGGGACTGGATTGTTTTTAGTGTTATTATGTGTGAAGTGTTTAAATTTCATGTGCGATGCTCCGCTATTCACTGGGAAACGTCTTTTCATTTTGCACTGTAACAACTGTTGCTTGCAAGATGACAATAAAGGTTGATTGATTGATTGATTGATTAAAATCATGCATTTAGAAGAAGATGAAGGCAGAGCGATGCCAGAAGAACCACGTGGTGGTGAAGAAAGACCCAGACAACTTGAAGAAACAGATATTTCACATGCTGCCTGTTTGAGGGAAACCAAGAAAGAGAGAGATGAATTATGGCTGCAGGTGACCAGATTAATGGATACACAGAAAAAAACTAATGGAATCAGAACAGAATGTAATCGAGGTGAAATCTAATATGAGCCAACTATGGAACGTCTACCAGGAGGTTGGCAAGAAACAGAATGTACTGCTGTGTTCAGTGCTGTCTTGGGAAGAACGCAGATGTCATACCCAGTGGGATGAATACACGAAGAAGATATTCAATGTGTTCAAGAACAATGCAGAGAAGTGGTTATCTGAAATGATGTCACAAGTGACGAGCTTTGTAGCTGGAAGTGCGAAGCAACAAGGTGCCAGAATGGAAGATGAATTTAGACGAGGAGATAGTATCTCGAATGTATCTTCACGAAAATCAGGCCGCAGATCTGGTTGCTCAGTCAGTTCGGTTTCGAGGGCTTCTGTTCAATTGGGAGCAAAAGCTGATTTAGCTGCGCTCTCAATACAAGCGGATGCCATGAAGAAAAAACATGAGATCGAGTGAGAGATGAGGCGACATCAAGAAGAGATGGTGTTACAGCTAGAAGAGAGAACACATAAGATGGCACGACAGCAAGAAGAGATGATGTTACAGCTTGAAGAGATGTTGTTACAGCTAGAAGAGAGAACACACTGGATGTAGCAATGTTACAAAATTTTGAGATTTAAAAAATCAAGTCTGCAATTTATCCCATCAGATAAAGCATAACATTAAGTTTAATTTGACACCTAATTCACTTTCATATCTCAAGTAATAATAAAAGTTATGGCCATTTTCATACTCGGAAATTAACATCTTGTTGAGACCCTATTGAGTTTCTAAGGACATAACAAAAAAGCTGTGATCATGGACAGTCAAAAGCCCATAACCTTCTTAAAAATTAAGAGAACTGAATGAAATTTTCAGTTATCATTGATTGAAGCATTCTGAAACAAATATAAAATAATCTTACTTGGATGACCTGAAATTAAAGCATATAATTAGTTAGTTACCCAATTGTAGCTAATTTCAAACTTCAATTACTAGATCTAAACATCTATCCATTTCTTAATAAATGATTAACATTTTTAAATAGCCCATGTCCAAATAATATTCACAAATAATTCACAATAAAACATGATTTTTAAATCTCATTTACATCAATTTATAGGCCAAATGTAAGGAATTTAGTGTTCAATTGCTGTAAATTAAAGTCAATTTAAATCAGCTTTCTAGTGGGTTCCTGTGAACGCGCTAGTTTAGAACGTTCACATTGCGCTGGATTTGTGCCCTCAAATGCCCAGAAAAATACTGCGGGATATAAAGAGCCCAAAATGAACTACTCGCTATAGAAAACTTTATAGACAGGGTTATAAACAAGCCCCATTTAATGTAAAAATAAGGTACATACCTTTAATTGTTTGCTTTATAAAACCCTGGGGCTGCGAGAGGTTGCGGATTGAGAGAGTGATTTTTAAACTACTATAACTATTATACAAGGCCATAAAAACTAATAATACCTTTTGCGACGGTGTCTTTCAGCGATTTTCCGTTAATGATTTACTAGGCTGAACATTTTCGATTGCAACAGCCTAGTAAAAATCGCGTTTTAAACCCGCCCCCTCTAAACAGCGCCAAAATCACACACACGGGGTAGGGCAGATGCTCAGCCACGATTCAGGTAGGTTTTGTAACATACCTACTAGATGGTGTCACAGCTAGAAGAGAGAACACACTAGACGGTGTCACAGCTAGAAGAGAGAACACACTAGATGGTGTCACAGCTAGAAGAGAGAACACATTAGATGGCGTTACAGCTAGAAGAGAGAACACACTAGATGGCGTTACAGCTTGAAGAGAGAACAAACTAGATGGCGTTACAGCAAGAAGAGAGAACACATTAGATGGCATTACAGCTAGAAGAGATGGTTACAGCTTGAAGAGAGAACACATAAGATGGCATGACAGCAAGAAGAGATGAAGCGAGAGATAAAACGACAATAGGAACAGATGATGCAACACCAGGAACAATTGGAATTAGCCACAAAGATGGCGGTGGCCAAAACCAGGAAGGACATACTCGATGGAGAGGGGTCAAGATGCAGCTCTAGATCATCGAGGACGATGAGCTCTGGACCAAGAAGAAAAACTGCTGGACATAAAATAGCAGTTGGATCAATTCCATAATTGAGGTCCACTGGTTTTATACGCTTTAGAAACTCATAGGAACAGAGGAAGATGGGTTAAACATCATCACAGCAAATGAGTGCTACATTGAAACCAATGGCAATTGGAGCGTCTGTGGATGCTCGAGACAAACCATGCTATGTGGAAGCCTGGTGCACAGGCTCGGGCAAGCCCGTTTGACTCACAAAGGCCTGTTTATCAACAGGTGGAGTCAAGAGAAGGGAATCAGGTTGGTTTATTGGCACTGTTGAATAGACAATCTGAATTCAACGAGATTATAGCTCGACAAAATACCTCTCTAATTTTACCACCAGTAGAAATTCCTACGTATGCTGGAGATCCTTTGGAGTATGAAACTTTTGTAAGGGCACTAGAGGAGGTATTAGAGATGAAAGTTAAGGATGAAAAAGAGCGCTTACGATTTCTGGTGAAGTACACAAAAGGAAATGTGAAGGTCCTTGTAGAAAGTTATCAGATGGAGCCAGACAACCAGGGCTATAATAAGGCGAGAAGATTACTAAAGGAACATTTTGGTGATCAATCAATCAATCAATCAATCAATCAATCAATCAATCAATCAATCAATCAATCAATCAATCATTCAACCTTCATTGTCATCTTGAAAAGCAACAGTTGTACAGTGCAAAATGAAAAGACGTTTCCCAGGGAATACCGGAGCATCGCCCATGAAACTTAAAACATTTCACACATAATAACAGTAAAAAACACACAACAATCCAGTCCCTGATGGAACAGTATAAATAGTTAAAAACAGGTAAATCAGCAATATTAAAATACAGTAAAACTGATCCTTAAAATGTCCGGGGCCGATGATTTGAGTGGCCAGTGCCAGTTATTAAAGTGGCCAGTGCAAAGCCGCAGATTCAGGTGTCTGTGAGTACAGAGTGACTGTTTAGCAGTCTTGTAGTCCGGGCTTTGATGCTTCGATATCCCTTGCCTGATGGCAGGAGATCCAGGTGTGTGTGGAGGGGGTGCAGTTTGTCCTCAGCTATTCTCAGAACTTTCTTCCGACAGTTGCTCTGGAACAGTTCCTGCACCAAGGGTAGGGAGAGGCCAACGATCCTCTCTGCTCCGCTCACTACCCTCTGCAGAGCCTGAACCGACCTGATTTTCCCAATCTACCTGCATACTGAAATCCCCCATCACCAAAGTGGCATTACCTGTGTTACATGGCAGTTTTAACTCCTGCTGCAACTTACACCCTACATCCGGGCTACTATTTGGGGGTCTGTAAATAACACCAATTAGTGTCTTCTTGCCTTTACAATTCCTCAACTCAATCTACAGTGACTCTACCTCGTCAGTCCCCGTCTTCCCTCGCAAGGGATGAATTCCCTCCCTCACCAGCAGAACTACCCCCCCCCCCCCCCCCTTGCTCCTCTGGCCACCTGCCTGTCCTTTCTATAGGATGTATAACCCTGAATATTAAGTTCCAAGGCCCGATCCTCCTGCAGCCAGGTCTCAGTAATCCCCACAACATTATATCTACCAACCTCTAACTGAGCCTCAAGCTCATCTACTTTACTTCTTATACTTCGCGCATTCATAAATACTTTTAATTCCTTACGCCTCTCACCTTTCACATCGATCCCTATTACACTTGGCCATACTCTCCTATCCCTTTATGAGCTTACTTTCCCGTTAATTAACCAAGCTAAAGGGATGGAGAGAATGCAGGTACAGGATACTGAGTTGGATGATCAGCCATGATCATATTGAATGGTGGTGCAGGCTCGAAGGGCCGAATGGCCTACTCCTGCACCTATTTTCTATGTTTCTATCCCTTTACTCTCTTTCTCTTTAACTCCATCCTCGACTATCCCATTTGACACCCCACCCCCCTTATTCAGTTTAAAACCACCCGTGTAGCAGTGGCAAACCTGCCTGCCAGAATGCTGGTCCCCCCCACCTGTTAAGATGCAATCCGTCCCTTTTGTACAGTTCCAAAACAGACCCCATTTGGTCTTTGCCATTATTTTGCTGAGCTGGATGTTAGGCTAACAAATCACTCACTAAAGTAATGCACCAAAAATGTGTGCAAAATTACATAATAATTGTCACAATAATACAATTTTCAACTTTGCAACACTTGTTTTTCAGATGTGCCAAAATTCTAGGCTAGCTATTTAAGAATCTAACGGGAAAATATGAATTTGGGCTTACAAATATACAAAACATAATTGTGGATTAAAAGATCCAAGCAAAAAACAAACCAAACATATTTGTAGTGGGACAAAACCAACATTTCAAAAGCAGTGTTGTGTTTAAAACAAATATATGTACACTAGAAGAGTTGTAAAAATGAGTAAGTATTGGTAGAAAAATGTGAAATTTTACTTCAGGAAAAGACAAAAACATTGAGGGAAGGTTTTTGGTCAACAGAATAGACATAATATACTTTTCCATTTAGTGAGAGTAAAACAACTTTTACAAAGCTATCAATGAGATAACAAGTAGGTAATTTAGAGGCAATTTCCTTACACTAGTGCTATGCAACCTTTATTATGGAGAGGACAAGATTCACAAATTATTGCTAAATTAATCCATTTGGCTCCAAATTTATGAATATTAAAAGCTGGTTGTTGAAAATGTTTGTTAAAAGTGATCATGAAAATGACTAAAACATGAAAAAACGTGCAGACAAACAAAGCCTGTAATCTCCACTAAATGAGCAACATCCCTTCATTATCATTGACATTACACCATCTGCTGTCTAATCTCTCCTATTGTTTGGGGGAACGTCCACAATGTTTTTCTTTCATTTGAAAGATGGTGGGGAGGTTAAACGATGAGGGGCAAAGTGAATATGAAGTGATAGCTCCAGTGCAGTAACCAACACAATGGCACAGTAAATTGTACTCCTGTAATACATTGAAATAAAAGCTAATTCCAATAATAAGCCTTCCCCTATTTTACCTTGGACATCAGGGCACGAGTGTCGAATTTCCTGCCAATGTTCTTTAAAGAGGCAATCTGTCCATCCTTGACTGAGGAGAGAAAAGAATTTCTGGTATCATTAACAATAGCATTATTATACTGCAACAAACACATTACTGGAGAAACTCAGCGGGTACTTCCAAGTACTGTGGAAGCAAGGGAATAATCCATGTCTCTTGTCGAGACCCCTCACCAGGACTGAGAGTATAAAGATGAGATAACAAGAGGAGAGGGTGAAGATTTCACAAACAATGTGTGTCGAAGTAGAGCTGCAACAGTTGAATTTCATTGGACGATCCTCTGGAATTAATCTAAAGCCGAGATATTTAGCATCACTCAAAACTGCTGCCCAACTTAGTAGGCAGTGAAATTGAGAATCTTGCTGGTGTTATAGAACTATAATTATCGCTTGGCGCTGCAGGAAGCATCAAGGCCAAGACTAAACAACAGAAATGCAGAATCAAATACACAGGACTAGATGTTAAAAGTCCCTTGTGTACTTTGATTTGCTCCCTGCTGGTTAGGAGAGTGAGTAAAATAATTTAAGATGCTGAAATGGACAATTAGTTATTTATGTGTTTTTTTGCCAGTTCTATGGCATTCTTCGATATCCTTCGATTGGCACCTGGATATGCAGGGAATGGAGGGGCATGGATCACGTGCAGGTAGAGGAGATTAGTTTATCTTGGCATCATGTTCGGCACAGACATTGTTAGCCATGGGGCCATAATGTTCTTTGTTCTATTCTTTTCTTTTTTGGTCTCCAAATCTGAGGAAGGACATTATTGCCATAGAGGGAGTGCAGAGAAGGTTCACCACACTGATTCCTGCGATGTCGGGACTGTCTTATGAAGAACGACTGGATAGACTTGGTTTATACTCTCTGGAATTTAGGAGATTGAGAGGGGATCTTATGGAAACTTACAAAATTCTTAAGGGGTTGGACAGGCTAGATGCAGGAAGATTGTTCCCGATGTTGGGGAAGTCCAGGACAAGGAGTCACAGCTTAAGGATAAGGGTGAAATCCTTTAAAAACGAGATGAGAAAAACCTTTTTCACACAGAGCGTGGTGAATCTCTGGAACTCTCTGCCACAGAGGGTAGTTGAGGCCAGTTCATTGGCTATATTTAAGAGCGAGTTAGATGTGTGCTTGTGGCTAAGGGGATCAGAAGGTATGCAGAGAAGGCAGGTACGGGATACTGAGTTGGTTTTTCAGCCATGATCATATTGAATGGCGGTGCAGGCTTGAAGGGCCGAATGGCCTACTCCTGCACCTAATTTCTATGTTTCTTTTAGTCAGTCAACTTTAGCTTAACAACAGCAACTTTGAGGTTGATTTGGCAACATTCAAATCAGTAACGTTGGCAAAAGTGTGCAAAAGTGTGTCAACCATCTGATTCGCTTTCAAAGCCAACGTGCAAATTAATTTTAAACCATGAGCGCAGAAGGTTAAGGGGGGACTTGATAGAGGTTTTTAAAATGATGAGAGGGATAGACAGAGTTGACGTGGAAAAGCTTTTCCCACTGAGAGTAGGGAAGATTCAAAAGGGGACATGACTTGAGAATTAAGGGACTGACGTTTAGGGGTAACATGAGGGGGAACTTCTTTACTCAGAGAGTGGTAGCTGTGTGGAATGAGCTTCCAGTGAAGGTGGTGGAGGCAGGTTTGTTTTTATCATTTAAAAATAAATTGGATAGTTATATGGACGGGAAGGGAATGGAGGGTTATGGTCTGGGCGCAGGTATATGGGACTAGGGGAGATTATGTGTTCGACACGGACTAGAAGGGTCGGGATGGCCTGTTTCCGTGCTGTAATTGTTATATGGTTATATGGTTATATGTATAACCAGATTTTTAATTATGTAATTTATATGGGATACATAATCACATGGCACCTCTGAACCTACCTATGCAACATAACCGCAGCAGGGCTCCTGGTAAATCCTCCTCTTCGATCAGTTGTACAACCATTGGAGGGGCGGGAATATGTAGCACAATTAGCCGATTGATATTACTTTACAGACTGCTGGAGGATGAAAGAATCTGGAATGAGTACATATTTTAATTCAGCGATAGTGATTCAGCAGTGGAAGTCTCACCTCAGTATTAGCACCATCTTTTGTAGGGAAAGCTAATTTCCGAGTATGAAAATGGCCATAACTTTTTAAATACTTGAGATATGAAAGTGAATTAGTTGTCAAATTAAACTTCTTTTTATGCTTTATCTGATGGGATAAATTGCAGACTTGATTTTTAAAATTTCAAAATGTTGTAACATTGCTACACAATCTCTTTGCCGTGTACAAAAGATAGCAGTGTTACAAAATTTTGAGATTTTAAAAATCAAGTCGGCAATTTATCCCATCAGATAAAAGCACAAAAAAAGTTTAATCCCATCAGATAAAAGAAGTTTAATTTGACACCTAATTCACTTTCATATCTCAAGTATTTAAAAAGTTATGGCCATTTTCATATTCGGAAATTGGCTTCTTGTTCCCTATTGATTTTCTATCGACATAACAAAAAAGCTGTGATTGTGGACAGGCAAAAGCTCATAATCTCCTTAAAAATTAAGAGAACCGAATGAAATTTTCACTTATCATAGATTGAAGCATTCTGAAACAAATATAAAATAATCTTACTTGGATGACCTGAAATTAAAGCATATAATTAGTTAGTTACTCAATTGTAGCTAATTTCAAACTTCAATTACTGGATCTAAACATCTATCCATTTCTTAGTGTCCGAGTGTCCAAATAATATTCACAAATAATTCACAATAAAACATGATTTTTTAATTAATTTACATTAATTTATAGGCCAAATGGAAGGAATTTAGTGTTCATTTTTTTTTTTTGCATTTTTCTTTGTTTTTTTTTATAACTAGATAGAGCTAAAGGGATAGATGAAATAGAGAGAGGGAAGAAGGAAAAAGAAAGCTAAAATAAAAAAAAAGAAAAAAAGAAAGAGGAGTGAAAGAGGTAATTAAAGAAGAATGGAAAAATTTGTTAGAGTTTAAAAACATCATTCGAGATATGTTCGTATATTTCGAAGTATAGCATTTCATCCAATCTTTAGTCCGGGTGCTAGTCAGGTTCCTGTGCTGATCTATTCTGACCCTTTAAGTAATCAATAAAAGGAGACCATGTTCCAACGAATAATTCCTGTTTGTCCAACAGGGAAAGTCTAATTCTTTCCACGTTTAAGGTCTCCGTCATTTCTATAATCCACATTTTGATTGTGGGGGCCGTAGGGCCTTTCCAAAATTTTAGGATTAATTTTTTTCCTGTTATTAAACTGTAATCGATAAAGTTTCTTTGTGTTATTCTAAGTGTTTGATTTAATTCTAATATTCCGAGTATTATTAATTTTGAGTTTGGTTCCAGTTGTGTTTTGGTTACTTTGGATATTATACTAAAAATATTTACCCAAACATTTTTAATTTTTGTACAGTTTGTAAACATGTGCGATAACGTAGCTTCTAAATGTTGACATTTATCACATATAGGTGAGATATGTTGAAAAATTTTATGTAATTTTGTTTTGGCGTAATGTAACCTATGTATTACTTTAAATTGTATTAGAGAATGTCTTGCGTTTAGTGAACACTGATGTATGTGTTGTAAACTTTCTTCCCAAGTGTCTTTCGTTATTACCTGATTTAATTCTTTTTCCCATGCTTGTCTGTGTAAGTCCGTCAAAGGAATGTCACTGTCTAATAAGATATTATATATATAAGATATTAATTTTTCTGTATTAGGATGCTTATTCCAACATTCATCAAGAATCTCTGGGTTTCTATTTCGAAAATTTTTAGAATTCGATTTAACATAATCTCTAAGTTGAAGATATCTGAAATAATCATTTCCTCGAAGTCCATAAATCTGTTGCAACTCCTGAAATGTCAAAAAAGAGCCTTCCTTGTAAAGGTGTCCCATATTTTTAATTCCATAATTCTTCCATTGTGTAAAACCCCCGTCTAAACATGAAGGCTTAAACAATGAATTATTCACAATTGGAAGAAAAAGAGATAAGTTATCTAATTTTAATGTCTTTTTTAATTGTTTCCAAATTTTTATAGCACTAAATATTATAGGGTTTTCCCTGTAAATTTTCTTGTTTAATTTAGACGTAGCAAATAATATCGAACCAATATCATAAGGCATACAATCTTCCTTTTCCATTTTTAACCAGTCTGGTTGCGGGTCTATTTCTCCCAACCAGAAGTTCATATTTTTAATATTAACTGCCCAGAAATAAAACAAAAAGTTAGGTAAAACCAAGCCTCCATTATTTTTTGATTTACACAGGTGTCTTTTGCTTATCCTATGATTCTTATAATCCCAGATAAAATCATTAACAATAGAGTCCAATTTTTTAAAGAAGTTTTTTGCCAGGTATATCGGAATCGTCTTAAAAAATGTATAATATTTGCGGTAAAAAAAATCATTTTTATGGCATTAATTTTGCCAACCATTGAAATAGGTAATGTTTTCCAGTATTGGATATTCTTATGTAATTTATTCAATAATGGAGGGAAATTTGCTTTAAATAATGATGTATATATCTTAGTTACATAGATACCTAGATATTTAAATTTTTCATTTACTACTTTAAATGGGAATTGTTGTATTATCTGTTTGTTATGTTCCCTTATTGGCATAATTTCACTTTTATTCCAATTTATTTTGTATCCTAAAAGTGCACCGAATTGGTTTATTAGTTTTAAAGGTTTGGGATACTAATTTCTGGTTTAGTGATGTAAATTAATACGTCATCTGCGTATAGAGAAATTTTATTCACTGTGTCTTTAGTGTTATACCCATATATTTCCGGATGCCCCCTAATTCTTTCTGCAAGTGGCTCAATTGCAAGTGCAAATAGTAATGGAGATAACGGGCATCCTTGTCTACAACCTCTAGATAGACTGAATTTAGATGACAGTCTTTGGTTGGTAAGTATTCTAGCCGTAAGATTTGTGTATAGCAGTTTTATCCATGTGCAAAATTTCTCCCCTAGCTGCATCTTTTCCATCACCGAAAATAAATAAGGCCATTCGACCTGATCAAATGCTTTTTCAGCGTCAAGTGAGATTATTGCTAAATCTTCATTAATAATTCTCTTGGTATATATAATATTAAATAATCTTCTTAGATTATAATATGAATACCGTTTCTGAATAAAGCCTGTTTGGTCAGGGTGTATTAATTTATTCATCACTGTACTTAATCTACGTGCTAGTATTTTAGTTAGTATTTTCTGGTCTGTATTCAGAAGTGCAATTGCTCTGTATGATCCCGGATCTTCCGGATCTTTATCAGCTTTAGGAATAAGCGTTATTATAGATTCATTTAAGGTGTCTGGGAGTTTCTGTTGAGTGTAGATATAATCATATAGTCTTTGCAAGCATGGGCACGGCAAATCATGAAATTTTTTGTAAAATTCTGAACCTAGACCATCTGGCCCTACTGCCTTACCATTTTTTAGAGAGCCAATAGACTCCTCAATATCCTTTATCGTAATTTCCCTTTCTAATAATTCTCTATCATTTGAATCTAAACCTTTTAAATTACATTTTATTAAAAAATCTGCTATTCCTTCTGATTGTGCTACAGTTTTAGTTGAATAAATGTTATGATAGTATTGTAGAAATCTATCATTTATATCCTTGGGCATTTTTAATAATTCTCCTGTCTCTGTTCTAATTTTATGAATTATTTTTTCCCCTTCCATTTTTCGCAACTGGCGTGCTAATAGTTTTTGTGGTTTGTCTCCAAATTCAAACTGTAATTGTTTAGTTTTTTGATAAAGTTTTATTACTTGTTCTGAGTACATTTTATTTAATTTATATTTCAGTACAGCAATTTTATTATGTTTTAACGTAGATGGCGTTCTCGCATTTTCTGTATCTAGTTGCTTAATTTCACTTTCCAGTGCTTGTTGTTTAATCCTGTTTTCTTTATTATAAAATGCTTGGGCAGAGATTAATGTACCTCGAACATACGCTTTAAACGTCTCCCACATAAGAGAAGCAGGTGTGTCAGGGTTGTCATTTACCTCAAAAAAATATTTGGATTTGTTTAATAATATATTCCTGGCATGATCTTTCGTTCAAGATTTGTGTGTTAAGTCTCCAATATGTTTGTTTCTCGGAAATTCCATTTAATTTAATCATTAATGAATTTAGTGTTCAATTGCTGTAAATTAAAATCCATTTAAATCAGCTTTCAAGTGGGATCCTGTGAACGCGCTGGTTTAGAACATTCACATTGCAGTAGATTTGTGCCATCAAATGCCCAGAAAAATACTGCGGGATATATGAGCTACTCGCTGTCGAGTTATGCTTGTAATAAGGCTCGTACCACGACGTAAACAGAGTATACCTTTAATCTGTACAATAACAGCAGCAACTGCAACAGCCTCGTGTAAGCCCAGGCCTCTCTCTAACTGCCCACACCCTGGGTTCCAGTCACATCCGGTTACTGGAGCCTGGCTTCTGGCAGGGTCCTAGTGCCCCTCTGCTCAGCCTTACACTATTATTGCATAATACCACATCTCCCTTTCTTTGAGAACAAAGGGTGGACTACCTTTGTCTCTGCAGGTCTTAAGGGGTTTATTCTGCCCTTTTGCTGGAAGACCTGTCCCTGATCTAAGCATGCAAAATAGAAATAAAATAACTTACACGTTACCATACTGTGAACTATTCTTTCAGGTTTCAGGTAAATGTAACAGGTTTACAGAACATTTTCACATCACATTTCACTCTCTCTTTTTCTTTATTGTAGAAAACAGATCAATCAATCACAAATCAAGTCTCTTCGGCTTTCTAACCTCTCTCCCACACCTTGTCCGCACAGTCTCTGTGGTGGGGCCCTCTCCGCTGGGTGATGCTGTCACTGGTGGAGCTGGGTCTGGTGGAGCTGGCTCTGGTGGAGCTGGCTCTTCTCCCACCAGTGGCTCATCCGCGTCGACTACCTCACTGTTGGTCTGCAGCGGCACCAAGTGCTGCCGGTTCCTCCTCAGTGTGCCCTGAGGCACCTGGACGATATAAGAGCGAGGTGCATTGTGTGTAGATAGCACTTTGCCCTGGACTCGTGCATCGGTGATCCACACATCCTCCCCAGGTATTAGTGGCTCCAGATTTCTCGCTCCGTGCCTCTTGTCAAAGGATCTTGCGTCGTTCCACCTCTTCTCCCTTTCTTTGGCCCCCAGCGCGTTGTAGTCAGGCAAAACTGGATTCAGCAGGGTTGGAAGGGCAGGAACTGTAGTGCGGAGGCGGCGCCCCATCAACAGCTCGGCCGGGCTATAGCCGTTCCGTAGAGGGGTTGCTCTGTAGGCCAGCAATGCAAGATATGGGTCTGACACCTTTGTTAGCAAGTTTTTCACGGTTTGTACAGCGCGTTCCGCCTCCCCATTGCTCTGAGGAAACCTGGGGCTGCTCGTGATGTGCATAAAGCCATACTCTGCTGCAAAGGATTTAAAGTGGCTACCTGAGAACTGGGGCCCATTGTCACTTTTAAGAAATTCACAAATTCCATGACGAGCAAATATGGATTTCAGGTGCACCACCACATCTGTGGACCTTGTGGGTGATAGTAGCGCAACTTCCACATATCTTGAGAAATAATCTACGACTAATAGATAAGTCTTGTTTTTCAGCGTGAATAGGTCAGCTCCCAAGGTTTGCCAAGGCCTGTCTGGCATCTCCGTTGGCATCAGCGGCTCTTTGACGTTCCTTCGCTCTTGGATGCAGGTTCTACATTTCAGCACCATGTCATTCAGCTGGCTGCTGAGTCCTGGCCACCATACCGTCTGTTTGGCCCGGCCCCTGCACTTTGTCACCCCCAGGTGTCCTTCGTGTAGTCTCTGCAGCACATCACCTTGTAAGGCTGATGGGATGACGAGCCTCGTGCCCCGCAGCAGCAGCCCATCGTGCACAGTCAGCACTGCTCTATCAGCCCAGTAATGTCTCAGCACTCCATGCAGTTGGCTTTTGTCGGGCCAGCCATCTGTGCAGTACTCCATCAGTGCAGAGCATGTGCTGTCTGCCTGTAGGTGCTCCCGTAGGCTGCTCAGATAATCTCCACTGACAGGAATGTTGCTGATGACAGAGTCTACATAGATGTTGGTGTCCTCTAGTAGGCTTGTGTCTGTGTGTGTTCTTGCGGCTCTCAGAGGAGCACGAGATAAGGTGTCGGCTGTCCACAGGCTTTTGCCAGGGACATGATCTACTGTATAGCTGTACCTCATGAGTCTCATCCTAAATCTTTGGATTCTTGGTGGGAGGTCATCCAAAGCTTTCCCTCCCAGCAGACTCACCAACGGCTTGTGGTCAGTTTCCAGCTCGAATGGTCTTCCCAGGATGAAACAGCTGAACCTTTCACATGCCCACGTCGCAGCCAATGCCTCCTTTTCTACTTGAGCATAGCGCTGCTCTGTTGGTGTCATTGCCCTGGACGCATATGCCACAGGTGACCACATGATGTCCTCTATGGCTGTCTTGTTGCCTCTGCGCAGTGTTTCTCTGGCTATGCCCAGGACAGAGAGTGCATTGCCCCCTGGCCCAAACAATGGGTGTGTCGACACTGCCAGGCACTTCACATCATGCCCCCCTGTAATGTCATGGTACACCTCCGCTGGCATGGCGGTGACATCAGCACCAGTATCTATTTTAAAGCACACTTTTTTTTGTCTCACTTGTAGCTGCACCGTCCACGGGTCTTTTCCAGCATCCACGGATCCCAGGAAAAAGCTCTCTTCTTCCTCTGTAGTGACAGCATTGAGAGATTTAGCACCGTTTCTGCACACTTTGCCATAATGTCCCTTTTTGCCACAGTTGTGACACGCAGCATCTTTAGCAGGGCATTCCAATTTTCCATGCGAGGGCATTTTTCCACATCTATAGCAGGCCTTTGAACCTGGCTGTGGCTGTGTATTAAATTTATTTTTGCCTGGTGTTTGTGCTTGTGGCTGAGGCTTTGAGGGAAATTTGGGTTTTCTGTAGCTTTTAGCATGCACAGCATCAACATTTGAGCACTTGCTAGCACCGCTATTTTCTCCTCTTAAGTCAAACCGCTGTCGTCTAACTTCTTCAGACTGCCTTGTCTTTGTTATAGCAGTTTCAAGGGTTAGGTCTCTGTCTAGCTGTAGCTTTTCGGACAATGAGACGTTTCTCAGCCCAACCACTAACCTGTCGCGGATCAGCTCGTTCTGTAACTGTCCATAGTTGCAGTGTTCGGCTAATCCGTATAGAGCAGTGATGAAGGAATCCACCGTTTCTCCTGGCAGTTGCACACGCTGATTGAACTTGGCTCTTTCATAGATTACATTCTTTTTAGGCACAAAAAATGCATCAAAGCCTGCCTTGACATCCGTGTACACCCTCCTCTCATCTGCAGTTAGCGTTAGCCCCTTTAGCACATCTTCTGCTTCATCGCCCATGCAATACACTAGCGTGTTCACCTGGTTTTCTGCCGACGTCGCGTTTAAATTGCTTGCAAGCCTGAAGCGGTCGAATCTCCTGATCCAACGCTCCCATTCTTGAGGCTTGGTAAAATCGAATGGCTCTGGAGGTTGTATTGTGAACGTAGCAGTTGGTGTAGGTTGCGCCATATCTGCCAGCTCGTCTCCTATTTCCCGCCAAAACGATACACCGTCCTCTTCTTCTTTAATTATTTTCTTGCTTACAAGTCTCCCACTTCTGGCACCATGTCGAGTTATGCTTGTAATAAGGCTTGTACCACGACGTAAACAGAGTATACCTTTAATCTGTACAATAACAGCAGCAACTGCAACAGCCTCGTGTAAGCCCAGGCCTCTCTCTAACTGCCCACACCCTGGGTTCCAGTCACATCCGGTTACTGGAGCCTGGCTTCTGGCAGGGTCCTAGTGCCCCTCTGCTCAGCCTTACACTATTATTGCATAATACCACACTCGCAACATTGAACTTTGTATAAAGGGATTTTAAGAAGCCATTTTTAGCGTAAAAATAAACAGCCTACCTTCTGTTGTCCCCTGTATAAGATCCGGCCGGTTGCCGGCGGTCACGGGTTTAGAGGTTAATTTTTAAACTACTATAACAATTAGATAAAGCTAATAAAAGTAATAATAGCTAAAACGACGGAATCTTCCAGCGATTTTTCGTTAATAATTAACTAGGCTGAACATCCTTGATTTGAACAGCCTAGGGGAAATCGCGTTTTAAACCCTCCCCCCTCTAAACGGCGCCAAACTCGTGCAAAATGGGCTATGACAGATTTTCAGCGACTCTTCAGGTACGCTTTGCATCATACCTAGATTGTGGAAACTTATCCTCCATGACTCGCGGAATTCAGCTCTTGACGACTTTGGGGTGTGGGAGTAAAGCGGAGAACCCGGAGAAAACCCAGTGAGGCCATGGGGGGGGGGGGGGGAGGACGGAGCCAAGGCCGTGCAGCCAGCACCTGTAGTGAGGATCGAACCCGCATCTGTGGCAGCCACTGTCTGTCCGTCAGTCAGCAGTAACTCTCCTGCTGCGACACCTCCTCCCCTCCCCCCCTCCTGATGAGGGGGGAGGGAGGGAGAGCCCGGGGTGAGTGGGGCTACAGAGGGAGGGAGCGACCGTGGTGGGCGGGGCTACAGGGGGAGGGGGACGGACACGGACAGACGGACACGGACAGACGGACACGAACACGGACAGACGGACACGGACGTGGAGCAGAAACCCAAACCCAAAGACCCTACAGGAGTGGTCTATCTTGCTCCTCTATAATCTTTGCCCAAACCCGCTTCACCTTCACCGTCCTCGACCGTCGTCACCATCTTTGGCTCCTCACGTGACAACTCCAGCCCGCGGCGGGAAAAGGCACCAAAAGCCGTTGGTCGCGAGTTGGCCGGAGGGGGAGGGGGGGAGGGGGAGGGGCGGCTTTTGGCGCCTTTTCCCGCCGTGGGCTGGAGTTGTCTACGTGACCCACGCTCTGGGTGCAGCCGCCGCTCACGTCACGTCACGTGAGGAGCCGTCAACAGCCGGGGGGGGGGGGGGGGCTATAATTAGTTGGGGTTGGGTCGGGGATCAGGAGCTGAGTCTCGCTACGGACATGGAGACACAAGGGGTAGATATCATGGGAGAGAGAGGGGGAGAGGATGAGGGAGGGGGAGAGGATGAGGGAGGGGGATGGAGAGAGGATGAGGGAGGGAGGTTAAGGGAGGGGAGAGGAGATGGGAGGGAGAGAGAGAGGGAGGAAGGGAGAGAGAGAGAGAGAGGAAGGGAGGGAGGGAGAGAGATGAGGGAGGGGAGGAGGGAGGGAGAGGATGAGGGAGGAGGGAGGGAGAGGATGAGGGAGGGAGGAAGAGAAGGGGAGGAGGGAGGGAGAGGAGGATGGAGGGGGAGAGGAGGATGGAGGGGGAGAGGAGGGGAGAGAGAGAGAGAGAGGATGAAGGAGGGAGAGAGGATGAGGGAGGGAGAGAGGATGAGGGGGGGAGGGGATGAGGAGGAGGGAGAGAGAGAGGAAGGGAGGGAGAGAGAGAGGGAGGATGAGGGAGGAGGAGAGGATGGGAGGGAGAGGGAGACGGAGGATGAGAGAGGGAGGGAATGAGGAGGGAGTGCTGAACCTCATCTACTTGCCTCTGCCACATGGTGACAGAGAGAAGGCAGAAGGTTTACCTGTGATGTTGTTTATGGTTCAGGTGAGAACTTCTAAACAACACACACAAATCATTTTCATCACCTCTGTCCTCATGAAAATGGTCAAATCTCTGACCAAGGTAACCCTAAACCCCTCCCCCCCACCCCCCCCCCGGTCTCTGTAACTTCCTCCCCTGCCCTCTGGCACCAACACACCCTCTCTGACAGATGTTTCCTCAGCTGGACGACGTGCTCCTGTCTCCTCTGAAGGCCACACAAGATGAATTTTGGTTATCCATTTTGGTGGCAAAAACAGGAAAACAGACTATTATCTGAATAGTGGCCTATTAGGAAAAGGGGAGATGCAGCGAGACCTTGGTGTCATGGTACACCAGTCATTGAAAGTAGGCATGCAGGTGCAGCAGGCAGTGAAGAAAGCGAATGGTATGTTAGCTTTCATAGCAAAAGGATTTGAGTATAGGAGGAGGGAGGTTCTACTGCAGTTGTGCAGGGTCTTGGTGAGACCACACCAGGAGTATTGCGTACTGTTTGGGTCTCCAAATCTGAGGAAGGACATTATTGCCATAGAGGGAGTACAGAGAAGGTTCACCAGACTGATTCCTGGGATGTCAGGACTGTCTTATGAAGAAAGACTGGATAGACTTGGTTTATACTCTCTAGAATTTAGGAGATTGAGTGGGGATCTTATAGAAAGTTACAAAATTTTTAAGGGGTTGGACAGGCTAGATGCAGGAAGATTGTTCCCGATGTTGGGGAAGTCCAGGACAAGGGATCACAGCTTAAGGATAAGGGGGAAATCCTTTAAAACCGAGATGAGAAGAACTTTTTTCACACAGAGTGGTGAATCTCTGGAACTCTCTGCCACAGAGGGTAGTCGAGGCCAGTTCATTGGCTATATTTAAGAGGGAGTTAGATGTGGCCCTTGTGGCTAAGGGGATCAGAGGGTATGGAGCAAACGCAGGTACAGGATACTGAGTTGGATGATCAGCCATGATCATATTGAATGGTGGTGCAGGCTTGAAGGGCCGAATGGCCTACTCCAGCACCTAATTTCTATGAATACCAGCAACGGGGTGAGGAGAGGAACTGATTGGAGCCGTTACCTGAGACCCCTGTGATCCACATATCCATCTGAGACCCCTCCCCCCCCCTTCCTCAGCCAACACAGCGTGGCGTGGCAGTAGAGTTGCTGCCTCGCGGCGCCAGAGCCCCGGGTTCTGACCCGACCACGGGTGCTGTCTGTGCGGAGTTTGCACGATCTCCCTGTGACCTGCGTGGGTTTTCTCTGGGAGCTCCGCTTTCCTCCCACACTCCAAAGATGGGCGGGTTTGCTGGTTAATTGGCTGGTAAACGTTTACATTATCCCCTAGTGTGTGCGGGATAGTGTTAGTGTACGGGGATCGCTGCTTGGTGCGGTCTCGGTGTGCCGAAGGGCCTGTTTCCGCGCTGTATCTCTAAAGTAAACTAAATTGAACACACACGCACACACACACAAAATAAAAAGTAAAAAATCCCCTACCACCCTCTGTGGTGAATCTCTGGGATTCCTTCGCCTTGACGGCGGTGGAGTCGACGAGTCAGCGGATATTTTGAAGGCAGCGACACACAGATTGTTGATTAGTGCGGGTGTCAGGGGTTATGTGGAGAAGGCAGGAGAATGGGGTTGGGATGGAGAGATAGTTCAGCCATGATTGAATGGCGGAATAGACTTGATGGGCCGAATGGCCTAATTCTGCTCCTATCACATCACCTGTCTCCAAAGTGGCTGTTTCCATTTTGATAGAACAGGGACCAGGAATCTCTCGGAGATCGTGTCACTGTTGTGGTTTAGAAAGAGTGTCTCTGATCTCGAGTGCTCTTAGCAAGATTTGTTTTTTTATTTGTTGGTCGGCCGTGAAATTTCTTTGTGAAGTGAATCACACACGCACACATACATACATACATGCATCACCCCTCAAGTTTCCATTAAATCTTTTCCCCTTCACCTTCAACCTATGTCCTCTGGTCCGCGATTCCTCCACTCTGGGCAAGAGACCCGATCTATTTCTCTCAAGATTTTGTACACCTCTGCCTCATCTTCCTGTGCTCCAAGGAATCGAGTCCCAGCCCTGCCCCAACCTCTCCCTGTAGCTCAGGCCCCTTGAGTCCCGGCAACATCCTCGTAAATCTTCTCTGCCGCCCTTTCCAGCTCGTTGACATCTTTCCTGTAACACGGTGCCCAGAACTGAACACAATGTGGCCTCACCAACGTCTTGTACAACTGCAACATGACCTTCCAACTTCTGTACTCAATACTCTGTGCCTTCTCAGATATACCATGTGGAGATACTGTAATAGATACATAGAAAATAAGTGCAGGAATAGGCCATTTGGCCCTTCAATCCAGCACCGGGAATTAACCTGGTGAACCTACGCTGCAGTCCCTCAAAAGCAAGAATGTCCTTCCTCAAATTTGGAGACCAAAATGTACACAATACTCCAGATGTGGTCTCACCAGGACCCTGTAGAACTGCAGTAGGACCTCCTTGCTCCTGTACTCAAATCCTCCCGTTATGAAGGCCAACATGCCATTTGCTTTCTTCACTGCCTGCTGTACCTACATACTTACTTTCAGTGACTGATGTACAAGGACACCCAGGTCTCGCTGCATCTTCCCTTTTCCTAATCTGACACCATTCAGATAATAATCTGCCTAGTTCTTGCCACCAAAGTGGATAACCTCACATTTATCCATAATAAACTGCATCTGCCATGCATCTGCCCACTCACCCAGCGTATCCAAGTCACCATGCAGCCTCATAGAATCCTCCTCACAGTATACACTGCCACCCAGCTTTGTGTCATTCACAAACTTGGAGATTTACCATTTATGTCTAAATCATTAATATAGTCAAAGAGGAATAGAGCGTGGAAACAGTTCCTTCGATCCAACTTGCCCACACTGGCCAACATGTCCCAGCTACACTAGTCCCACCTGCCTTGTTTGGCCCATATCCCTCCAAACCTGTCCTATCCATGTACCTGTCCACCTGTTTTCTTAGTCCCAGTTTCAACTACCTCCTCCAGCAGCTCGTTCCATACACCTATCTAGAAACATTAGCCCTCAGATTCCTATTAAATCTTTTCCCCTTCACTTTGCCCTATGTTCTCTGGTCCTCGATTCCCAACTCTGGGCTAGTGACTCTGTGCGTCTCTCTACCCGATCTATTCCCCTCATGATTTTATACATGATTTTATATATTGTAAAAAATAACAGTGGTCCCAGCGCCGAGCCTTGCGGCACCCCACTAGTCACTGCCTGCCATTCTGAAAAGGACTCTTTAATTACTGCGGAGTGGGAAAGAACTGCAGATGCTGGTTTAAATCGAAGGTAGACACAAAGTGCTGGAGTAACTGAGCGGGTGAGGCACCATCTCTGTGGAGAATGTGGACAGGTACAAAGTGCTGGAGTAACTCAGCGGGTGAGGCAGCATCTCTGTGGAGAATGTGGACAAGTACAAAGTGCTGGGGTAACTCAGCGGGTCAGGCAGCGTCTCTGTGAAGAAGGAATGGGCGACGTTTTGGGTCGAGACCCTTCTTCAGACTGATGTCGGGGGGGGGGGGGAAGGTTACAAAGATAGAATGTAGTTGGAGACAATAAGACTGGTGGGAGAACTGGGGAGGGGATGATGAGAGGGAAAGCAAGGGCTATCTGAAGTTGGAGAAGTCAATGTTCATACTGCTGGGGTGTAAACTAACCAAGCGAAATATGAGGTGCTGTTCCTCCAATTTGCGCTGGGCCTCACTCTGACAATGGAGGAGGCCCAGGACAGAAAGGTCAGTGTAGGAATGGGAGGGGGAGTTGAAGTGTTTGGCAACCGGTCCAGACGGACTGTGTGGAGGTGTTCAGCGAAACGATGGCCGAGCCTGCGCTTGGTCTCGTCGATTAGTTTAGTTTATCGTCACATGTACCGAGATACAGTGAAAAGCTTTTGTTGCGTGCTAACCAGTCAGCGGAAAGACAATACATGTTTACAAGCGAGCCATTTACAATGTATAGATTACATGATAAGGGAATAATGTTTAGTTATAAGGTGGTAAGGGTCATAAGGGATATGAGCAGAATTAGACCATTTGACCCATCAAGTCTGCCTTAAAAATATCCATTAACTTGTGGCCTCCACCGCCGCCTGTGGCAAAGAATTCCACAGATTGACCACTCTCTGACTAAAGAAATTCCTCCTCATCTCCTTCCGAAATAAATGTCTTAATTCTGAAGCTGTGGCATCTGGTCCTAGACTCTCCCATTAATGGAAACATCCTCTCCACATCCACTCTATCCAGGCCTTTCACTATACAGTGAGGTTTCACTGAGGTTCTCCCCCCCCCCTCCCCATCTCATTCTTCTAAACTCCAGCGAGTACAGGCCCAGTGCCGACAAATGCTCATCGTACGTTAACCCACTCATTCCTGGGATCTTTCTGACACTTTAGTCCAAGGTAAAGACCGATCACGGATATTCCTAGGGTCACCAATGAGATAGATAATAGTTCAGGACTGCTCTCTGTTTGTGGTAAGATGGTTGAGTTGCCCAATAACAGCTGGGAAGAAACTTGCTGAATCTGGAGGTGTGTGCGTTCGTTTTCACACTTCTGTACCTCTTGCCCGATGGGAGAGGGGAGAAGAGGGAGTGACTGAGGGTGAGACTGGTCCTCGATTATGCTGCTTGCCTTGCCGAGGCAGCGTAAGGTGTAGATAGAGGCAATTGAAGGGAGTCTTGTGGAGAGTTTTGGTTTGTGGATGGCACAAAGCTAGGTGGCAGTGTGAGCTGCGATGAGGATGCAGGGTGACTTGGACGGGTTGGGTGAGTGGGCAGATGCATGGCAGATGCAGTTTAATGTGGATAAATGTGAGGTTGACCACTTTGGTGGCAAAAACAGGAAGGCAGATTACTATCTGAATGGTGTCAGTTTAGGAAAAGGGGAAGTACAACGAGACCTTGGTGTCCTTGTACATCAAAGAAACATAGAAAATAGGTGCAGGAGTAGGCCATTTGGCCCCTCGAGCCTGCACTGCCATTCAATATGCAGTTGTGCAGGGCCCTAGTGAGACCACACCTGGAGTATTGTGTCCAGTTTTGGCCTGTTGGCCTTCATAATAAGAGGATTTGAGTATAGGAGCTAAGAGGCCTTTCTGCAGTTGTACAGTGCCTGGGTAAAACCACACCTGGAGTATTGTGCGCAGTTTTGGTCTCCAAATTTGAGGAAGGACATTCTTGCTATTGAGAGAGCCCAGCGTAGGTTCACCAGGTTAATTCCTGGGATGGCGGGACTGACATATGATGAAAGAATGGATCGACTGGGATTGTATTCACAACACATTAGAAGGATGAGAGGTTATCTTATAGAAACATATAAAATTCTTAAGGGATTGGACAGGCTAGATGCAGGAAACATGTTCCCGATGTTGGGGGAGCCCAGAGCCAGGGGCCACACACAGTTTGTGAATAAGGGGTCGGCAATATATGAGATGAAGAAAAACGTTTTGCACCCAGAGAGTTGTGAATCTGTGAATTCTCTGCCACAGAGGATGGTGGAGGCCGATTCACTGGATGTTTTCAAGAGAGTTAGATTTAGATATTAGGGCTAACAAAATCAAGGGATACGGGAGAAAGCAGGAACGGGGTATTGATTGTGGATGATCAGCTGTGATCATATTGAATGGTGGTGTTGGCTGAAAGGGCCGAATGGCCAACTCCTGGATCTTTTTTCTATGTTTCTAAACAGTGCCCCCAAAGCAAGCTGTGATGCAGTCTGACAATATGTTTTCTATGGTGCATCTGTGGAAGTTTGTAAAAGCTACTAAAGACGTACTAAACCTCTACGGGATGTAGTGGTGTTGGTGTGGCTTTGGAGTGTAGATTCGCTGTGATTGGGTCATGATAGATCGGTGATGATATCAGAGTCTGTTTTGGGAACAGCTCCATCCAAAACAGAGTTGTGGACAGTTGCAGCCCAGACCATCACGCGCGCACACAGACACTCACACACAGACACACACACAACACACACGCGCACACACATACACACGCGCACACACACACGCACACAAACAGACACACACAAAGACACACACACATACACACACACCAACCTCCTTTCCATCGCCCCATCCACACCTCACGCTGCCTCGGCAAGACCAGCAGCATCATCGCGGACCAGTCTCACCCCCCCCTCTCCTCCCCTCTCCCATCGGGCAAGAGGTACAGAAGTGTGAAAACAAACGCACACACATCTCCAGATTCAGGGACAGTTTCTTCTGGCTGTTATCAGGCAACTGAACCGTCCTCTCGCCAACGAGAGAGCACTCCTGACCTCCCATCCGTCTCATTGGAGACCCTCGCACTATCTTTGATCGGGCTTGACCTTGCACTAAACGTTATTCCCTTTATCCTGTATCTGTACACTGTGGACGGCTCGATTGTAATCATGTATTGTCTTTCCGCTGACTGGTTAGCACGCGACAAGAAAGCTTTTCACTGTACCTCGCTACACGGGACAGTAAACTCAACTGAACTGAACTACCCTGCACTACGAAGTCTGCAGAAGAGCCTCTATCTGAAACACGCCCAGCGATAAAGTTGTTGCCTCACAGCGCCAGAGACCTAGGTTCGATCCTGACCACGGGTGCTGCCTGTACGGAGTTTGTACGCTCTCCCCGTGACCTCTGTGGGTTTTCTCCGAGAACTTCGGTTTCCTTCCACACTCCAAAGAAGTAGTTATTAAGTTCAATTGCCTTGGAGTAAGTGTAAATTGTCCCGAGTGTGGGTGTAAGATAATGTCAGTGAGAGGAGATCGCTGGTCGGCGTGGATTCAGTGGGCCGAAGGGCCTGATTCCGTGCTGTATCTCCAAACTAAACTAGTGTGTGAACGGGCGATCATTGGTTGGCACGGACTCGGTGGGCCGAAGGGCCAGTTTACGCGCTGTATCTCGAAATTAAACACAGAACTAGTGTGTGAATGGGCAATCGCTGGTCGGCACGGACTCGATAGGCCGAAGGGCCAGTTTACGCGCTGTATCTCTAAACTAAACGGAACTTAAATCATGCTGAGTATCGCTAGTCAACTAGAGTGGTTATGAGGGGGGGGGGGGGGAGAGGGAGGGAGAGAAACATAGAAAATAGGTGCAGGAGTAGGCCATTCAGCCCTTCGAGCCTGCACCGCCATTCAATGTGATCATGGCTGATCATCCAACTCAGTATCCTGCTCCTGCCTTCTCTCCATACCCCCTCATCCCTTTAGCCACAAGGGCCACATCTAACTCCCTCTTAAATATAGCCAATGAACTGGCCTCAACTACCTTCTGCGGCAGAGAATTCCACAGATTCACCACTCTCTGTGTGAAAAAAGTTTTCCTCATCTCAGTCCTAAAAGATTTCCCCCTTATCCTTAAACTGTAACCCCTTGTTTTGGACTTCCCCAACATTGGGAACAATCTTCCTGCATCTAGCCTGTCCAACCCCTTAAGAATTTTGTAAGTTTCTATAAGATCCCCCCTCAATCTTCTAAATTCTAGCGAGTACAAACAAAGTCAATCCAGTCTTTCTTCATATGAAAGTCCTGACATCCCAGGAATGAGTCAGGTGGACCTTCTTTGTACTCCCTCTATGTCTTTCCTCAGATTAGGAGACCAAAACTGTACGCAATACCCCAGGTGTGGTCTCACCAAGACCCTGTACAACTGCAGTAGAACCTCCCTGCTCCTATACTCAAATCCTTTTGCTATGAATGCTAACATACCATTCACCTTCTTCACTGCCCGCTGCACCTACATGCCTACTTTTAATGACTGGTGTACCATGACACCCAGGTCTCGTTGCATCTCCCCCTTTCCTAATCGGCCACCATTCAGATAATAGTCTACTTTCCTGTTTTTGCCACCAAAGTGGATAACCTCACATTTATCCACATTATACTGCATCTGCCATGCATTTTCCCACTCACCCAGCCTATCCAAGTCACCTTGCAGCCTCCTAGCAACCTCCTCACAGCTAACACTGCCCCCCCAGCTTCGTGTCATCCGCAAACTTGGAGATGTTGCATTTAATTCCCTCGTCCAAATCATTAATATATATCGTAAATAGCTGGGGTCCCAGAACTGAGCCTTGCGGTACCCCACTAGTCACTGCCTGCCATTGTGAAAAGGACCCGTTTACTCCTACTCTTTGCTTCCTGTCTGTCAACCAGTTCTCTATCCACATCAATACTGAACCCCCAAAACCGTGTGCTTTAAGTTTGTATACTAATCTCTTATGTGGGACTTTGTCGAAAGCCTTCTGAAAGTCCAGATATTACACATCCACTGGTTCTCCCTTATCCACTCTACTAGTTACATCCTCGAAAAGTTCCATAAGATTCGTCAGAGATGATTTAACCTTCATAAATCCATGCTGACTTTTTCCAATGATTTCACCACTTTCCAAATGTGCTGCTATCCCATCTTTAATAACTGACTCTAGCAGTTTCCCCACTACCGACGTTAGACTAACTGGTCTGTAATTTCCCGTTTTTTCTCTCCCTCCCTTTTTAAAAAGTGGTGTTACATTAGCTACCCTCCAATCCTCAGGAACTACTCCAGAATCTAAAGAGTTTTGAAAAATTATCACTAATGCATCCACTATTTCTGGGGCTACTTCCTTAAGTACTCTGGGATGCCGCCTATCTGGCCCTGGGGATTTATCGGCCTTTAATCCATTCAATTTACCTAACACCACTTCCCGGTTAACCTGGATTTAATTCAGTTCCTCCATCTGTTTTGACCCCCGGTCCCCTGGTATTTCCGGCAGATTTTTTATGTCTTCCTCAGTGAAGACAGAACCAAAATAGTTATTCAATTGGTCTGCCATGTCCTTGTTCCCTATGATCAATTCACCCGTTTGTGATTGCAAGGGACCTACATTTGTTTTAACTAATCTTTTTCTCTTCACATATCTATAAAAGCTTTTGCAGTCAGTTTTTATGTTCCCTGCCAGTTTTCTTTCATAATCTATTTTCCCTTTCCTAATTAAGCCCTTTGTCCTCCTCTGCTGGTCTCTGAATTTCTCCCAATCCTCTGGTAGGCTGCTTTTTCTGGCTAATTTGCACGCTTCATCTTTTGTTTTGAGACTATCCCTGATTTCCCTTGTTATCCACGGAGGCACTACCTTCCCTGATTTATTTTTTTGCCAAACTGGGATGAACAAATGTTGTAGTTCATCCATGCAGTCTTTAAATGCCTTCCATTGCATATCCACCGTCAACCCATTAAGAATCAATTGTCAGTTTATCTTGGCCAATTCACGTCTCATACCCTCAAAGTTACCTTTCTTTAAGTTCCGGATCCTTGATTCTGAATTAACAATGTCACTCTCCATCCTAATGAAGAACTCAACCATATTATGGTCACTCTTGCCCAAGGGGCCACTCACAACAAGACTGCTAACTACCCCTTCCGCATTACTCAATACCCAGTCTAGAATAGCCTGCTCTCCCGTTGGTTCCTCTACATGTTGGTTTAGAAAACTATCCCGCATACATTCCAAGAAATCCTCTTCCTCAGCACCCCTGCCAATTTGATTCACCCAATCTATATGTAGATTGAAGTCATCCATTATAACTGTTTTACCTTTGTTGCACACATTTCTAATTTCCTGTTTGATGCCATCCCCATCTCCACTACTACTGTTAGGTGGCCTGTACACAACTCCCACTAGCGTTTTCTGCCCCTTAGTGTTTCGCAGCGCTACCCATATATCGATTCCACATCCTCCAAGCTAATGTCCTTCCTTTCTATTGCGTTAATCTGCTCTTTAACCAGCAACGCTACCCCACCTCCTTTCCCTTTCTGTCTATCCCTCCTGAATATTGAATATCCCTGGATGTTCAGCTCCCAGCCTTTGTCACCGTGGAGCCTTGTCTCCGTAATCCCAACTATATCATAGTCATTAATAGCTATCTGCACATTCAACTCATCCACCTTATTACGAATGCTCCTTGCATTGAGACACAAAGCCTTCAGGCTTGTTTTTACATCACTCTTACCCCTTAGACTATTATGCTGAAAAGTGTCCCTTTTTGATTTTTGCCCTGGATTTGCCGGCCTGCCACTTTTACTTTTCACCTTGCTACCTATTGCTACTACCCTCATTTCACACCCCTCTGTCTCTACGCTCACACATTTAAGAAACTCCATCCTCCACCATCCAATTCGACATGCCACCAAGGAGGAAGAGAGTGAGGGAGGGTGAGGGAGAGAGTGGTAGGGAGGGAGGGAAGGAGAGAATGAGAGAGGGAGTGAGAGAATGGGGTTCGGAGGGAGCGATAGATCAGCCATTATTGAACGGCGTAGACTTGATGGGCCGAATGGCCTACTTTTGCTCCTGAAGTGATAAACATACTGGTAAAAGATGGATTGTTTCGTCAATCAGTTCTATTTTCCCCTCTGACTCCCCTCGCAAGCAGGAACCAGTGACAGACCACAAACTGTGTGAGAAGACTTCAAACATGTACAGGTGGAGGTGAAGTGAAAGTGGCTGAACGTTGCAAGTCTCTTGGCACGAATATTAAATCTAGTTTAGTTTGTTGTCACGTGCACCGAGTTACAGTGAAAACTATTTTCAGCTGCTTGCGAACCAGCCAGTGGAAAGACTGTACATGATTACAATCTAGCCCGCCCACCCGCAGAGTTTGGTTCAGTTCAGAGATACAGCGTGGAGACAGGCTCTTCGGCCCATCGAGTCTGCGCCATCCAGCGATCCCTGCACACTAACTCTAAACTGCACACACGCACACACACAGACTAGGGGACAATTTACAATCTTTACCAGAAGCCAATTAATCTACAAACCCGTCCATAGTAGGGGAATCGAGGACCAGAGGACACAGGTTCAAGGTGAAGGGGAAAAGATTTAATAGGAATCTGAGGGGTAACTTTTGCACACATGGCTGTATGGAAAGAGCTGCCGGAGGATGTAGCTGAGGCTGGGACTATCCCAATGTTTAAGAAACAGTTGGACAGGTACATGGATAGGACAGGTTTGGAGGGATATGGGCCAAATGCGGGCAGGTGGGACAAGTGTAGATGGCGCATGTTGGCCGGTGTTTGGCTAGTGTAGATGGAGCATGTTGGTCGGGGTGGGACTAGTGTAGATGGGGCATGTTGGTCTGGGTGTGACTAGTGTAGATGGGGCATGTTATTCGGGGTGGGAATAGTGTACATGGGGCATGTTGGTCGGGGTGGGACTAGTGTAGATGGGGCATGTTGGTCGGGCAGGTGGGACTAGTGTAGATGGGGCATGTTGGTCGGGCAGGTGGGACTAGTGTAGATGGGGCATGTTAGTCGGGTTGTGACTATTGTAGATGGGGCATGTTGGTCGGGGTGGGACTAGTGTAGATGGGGCATGTTGGTCGGGGTGGGACTAGTGTAGATGGGGCAAGTTGGTTGGGGTGGGACTAGTGTAGATGGGGGATGTTAGTCGGGGTGGGACTAGTGCAGATGGGACATGTTGGTCGGGGTGGGACTAGTGTAGATGGGGCATGTTGGTCGGGGTGGGACTAGTGTAGTTGGGGCATGTTGGTCGGGGTGGGACTAGTGTAGATGGGGCATGTTGGTCGGGGTGTGACTATTGTAGATGGGGCTTGTTCGTCGGGGTGGGACTAGTGTAGATGGGGCATGTTGGTCAGGGTGGGACTAGTGTAGATGGGGCATGTTGGTCGGGGTGGGACTAGTGTAGATGGGGCATGTTGTTCGGGGTGGGACTAGTGTAGATGGGGCATGTTGGTCGGGGTGGGCCAGTTGAGCTGAAGGGTGTATAAAATCATGAGAGGAATGGATCAGATAGACACACATGGATACGTCTGAAAAAGTATTTCGACCCGAAACGTCGCCCATTCTTTTTTCTCTAGAGATACTGTCTGTCTTGCTGAGTTACTCTAGCATTTTATGTCTAGGTACATGGATTGAACAGGTCTGGATAGATATGGACCAAATGTGGGCAGGTGAGACTAGTGTAGCTGGGACATGTTGGCCGATGTGGGCAAGTTGGGCCGAAGGGCCTGTTTCCACCCTGTATCACTCTATGACTATGACCTTGCTTTTCCAGTTTTCTACCCTCTATTGCCCCAGTCTGAAGAAGGGACTCAATCTGAAATGTTGTTTGTGGAACGAGGAGCTGGAGACACTAGTCCACTCGCTCCGCAGATCCGCTGAGTTCCTCCAGCACTTTGCTTTCTTGATTTATAACGGGACGGTTCTGCACCCTCAGCTTTGGTGAACTGTTCGATACATTCTCTGTTCATTCTGTAAAAAAGAACATTTTTATTTTTCACCATAAATTTCCTGCTACTATAGCTGTCCACTTCCTCGTGATGCAAGAGGTCATTGGGCCTCTCTAGTCTCTGCAACTTCACTGTTTCCATGGCTCTTACTCATACACTAGGAATAAACTATGGGAGTAAATTAAGGTCAGAGGGGGAAAGCTGAAAGGTTGCGGCACGGTGGCACAGCGGTAGAGTTGCTGCCTCACAGCGCCAGAGACCCGGGTTGGATCTCGACTACATGCATTGTATGTACAGAGCTTGCACCTTCTCCCCGTGACCTGCGTGGGATTTCTCCGAGAGCTTCGGGTTCCTCCCACACTCCAAAGACGTACGGGATTGTAGGGTAATAGGCTTGCTGTAAATGTAAAATTGTCCCTAGTGTGCGGGATCGCAGGTCGGCATGGACTCGGTGGGGTGAAGGGCCTGTTTCTGCACTGTATCTCTAAACTATACATAGAACCGGTGTGTGAATGGGCGATCAATGGTCGGCACGGACTCAGTGGGCTGAAGGGCCTGTTTCCGCGCTGTATCTCTAAACTTAATGAGATCTAAAATGTGTGGGGATCGTTTTTAACCCAGAGAGTGATGGTGGAGGCAGCGATGATGGTGTTTTGGTGGCCTTTAGATAGGCACATGGACATGCAGGGAATGCAGAGTTCCAGATTATGTTCAGTCAAAGGAGATTAATTTGGCATCATGTTCGGCACAGACATTGTGGGCCGAAGGGCCTGTTCCTCTTCCGTGCTGTTCTCTGTTCTAGGTTTTCACTCTCTGCCAATTCATTATAAACCTTTGCCGAGTTAGTTGGGCAAACTAGCCTCGCACAATTACAGACATTCTTGAATCAGTAACTCAGCGAGTCAGGCAGCATCTCTGGAGAGAAGGAATGAGTGATGTTTCAGGTCAAGACCCTTCTTGACCCAAAACGTCACCTTCTCTCCAGAGATGCTGCCTGTCCCGCTGAGTTACTCCAGCATTTTCTGTCTATCTTCGATTTAAACCAGTTTCTGCAGTTATTTCCCACTGCAGGGACAGACGTTTTATTTATTAACTTCTCGGTGCTTATAGTACGCACCCAAGCTCCCACGCACAAAACAGGCTGCATCTCTGGAGAGAAGGAATGAGTGACGTTTCGTGCCGAGATCATTCAGATGCACTCTGAAGAATGGGTGAGAGAGAGAGAGAAGAGGGGGAGAGAGAAGAGGAGAGAGAGGATGAGAGAGAGGGGGAGAGAGAAGGGGGAGATGGGAGCGTGTGTATGTGTGAGAGAGGGTGAGTGTGTGAGAGAGACAGAGTGTGTATGTGTTTGAGAGTGTGTGTGAGTGATGGTGTTCATGTGTGGGACAGAGAGAATGTGTGTGGGTGTGTGAGAGAGGAAGACTGAGGAGGTGTGAGTGAGTGTGCGTGTGCAAAGTGAATTCCAGCATTTTTCATGGGCCAATAATTCATCTGTGTTTATAGACATGTCAGTGTGTATCTACTCACATTCTACAGTGAGGGTCACATCCCTCTCTACTGTCCTGTGTTCATTCTCTGCCACACACTGATAGACCCTAGCATCCTGCCGTGTCAGCTGAGGGAACTCCATCTAGAGCTTGTTGCTGGAACATGTTGTGTTCAGCGTGACACCGAGATGTCTCCACGTCAGGTTAGATGTTGGCAAACTCTGGACTGAGCAGAGGATCGCTGCAGAGTTTCCTTCCTTTACACTGACCCAGGAACTTCATGTTGTCGTGGGAAGTGATTGAGAGATTCTGGGGGGCGTCTGCAAACAGATAAAACTGTGTAATCTCTTCCTTTACAATTGACTCTAAAATCTTACCAACCACCAAAGTCAGGCTAACCGGCCTATAGTTTCCACCCTTCCGTTTCACTCCCTTCTTGTTCAGCGGGACGATATTCATAAATTTCCAATCTTCATGATCCCACTCCTAACTCTAGTGATCCTTGAAATATCACAACTAATGCCTCCGCAATCTCCGAGGCCACTTCCTTCAGAACCCTGGGGTGCAGTCCATCCGGTCCAGGTGGCTTATCCACACTTAAACCTTTCAGTTTTCCCAGCACCTTCTCCTTAGTAGACAAAAATGCTGGAGAAATTCAGCGGGTGCGGTAGCGTCTATGGATCGAAGGAAATAGGCAACGTTTCAGGCCAAAACCTTTGTTCAGGTCTGAAGAAGGGTTTCGGCATCGAAACGTTGCCTATTTCATTCGCTCCATAGATTTAGGAGTGGGTTCATGAAGATTGGAAATTCGTGAGTATCGTCCCGCTGAAAAAGAAGGGAGTGAAATGGAAGGGTGGAAACTATAGACCGGTTAGCCTGACTTCGGTGGTTGGGAAGATTTTAGAGTCAATTGTAAAGGAAGAGGTTACGCAGTACTTAGATGTTCAGAATAAAATGGGTTGAAGTCAGCATGGTTTTGTGAAGGGAAGATCTTGCCTGATAAATCTGGAGTTCTTTGAGGAAGTTAATACCAGGACATCAGGTGGCTGCGGATGAAAGAAAGCAGTGAAGAAAGCAAATGGCATGTTGACCTTCATAGAAACATAGAAAATAGATGCGGGAGTAGGCCATTCGGCCCTTCGAGCCTGCACCGCCATTCAATATGATCATGGCTGATCATCCAACTCAGTATCCTGTACCTGCCTTCTCTCCATACCCCCTGATCCCTTTAACTACAAGGGCCACATCGAGTTCTCTCTTAAATATAGATAATGAACTGGCCTCAACTACCTTCTGTGGCAGAGAATTCCAGAGATTCACCACTCTGTGTGAAAAATGTTTTCCTCATCTCGATTTCCCCCTTATCCTTAAACTGTGACCCCTTGTTCTGGACTTCCCCAACATCGGGAACAATCTTCCTGCATCTAGCCTTTCGAACCCCTTAAGAATTTTGTAAGTTTCTATAAGATCCCCCCTCAATCTTCTAAATTCTAGCGAGTACAAACCGAGTCTATCCAGTATGAAAGACCTGACATCCCATATGACTTTCATATGAATGTCCTGACATCCCAGGAATCAGTCTGGTGAACCTTCTCTGTACTCCTTCAATGGCAAGAATGTCCTTCCTCAGATTAGGAGACCAAAACTGTATGCAGTACTCCAGGTGTGGTCTCACCAAGACCCTGTACAACTGCAGTAGAACCTCCCTGCTCATATACTCAAATCCTTTTGCAATGAATGCTAACATACCATTCGCCTTCTTCACTGCCTGCTGTACCTGCATGCCTACTTTTAATGACTGGTGTACCATGACACCCAGGTCTCGTTGCATCTCCCCCTTTCCTAATCGGCCACAATTTAGATAATAGTCTACTTTCCTGTTTTTGCCACCAAAGTGGATAACCTCGCATTTATCCACATTATACTGCATCTGCCATGCATTTGCCCACTCACATTTGCCAGGTCACCTTGCAGCCTCCTAGCATCCTCCACACAGCTAACACTGCCCCCCAGCTTTGTGTCATCCGCAAATTTGGAGATGTTGTATTCAATTCCCTATTCCAAATCATTAATATATATCGTAAATAGCTGGGGTCCCAGCACTGAGCCTTGCGGTACCCCACTAGTCACTGCTTGCCATTGTAAAAAGGACCCGTTTACTCCTACTCTTTCTACCTGTCTGCCAGCCAGTTCTCTATCCACATCAATACTGAACCCCCAATGCCGTGTGCTTTAGGTTTGTATACTAATCTCTTATGTGGGACTTGTCGAATTGCAATGGTCCCAGTCTCAACTCCCTCCTCCAACAGCTTGTTCCATACACCCACCACCCTCTGTGTGGAAAAATGTTAACCCTCAGGTTTCATTAAATTGTTCATAGCGAGAGGATTTGAGAGAGGAGCAAGGTGATCCTATTGCAGTTATACAGGGCCCTGGTGAGACCGCACCTGGAGTATTGTGTGCAGTTTTGGTCAACCAATTTGAGGAAGGACATTCTTGCTATTGAGGGAGTGCAGCGTAGGTTCACGAGGTTAATTCCCGGGATGGAGGGACTGTCATATGATGAAAGAATGGATAGACTAGGCTTGCATTCACTGGAATTTAAAACGATGTGAGGGGATCTTCGAGAATCATATAAAATTCTTAAGGGATTCGATAGGATTGATTTGAGAATTAAGGGACATAAGTTTAGGGGCAACATGAGGGGGAACCTCTTTACTCAGAGAGTGGTAGCTGTGTGGAATGAGCTTCCAGTGGAATTGGTGGAGGCAGGTTCGATTTTATCATTTAAAAATATATTGTATAGGTATATGGGCGGGAAAGGAATGGAGGGTTTCGGCCTGAAATGTTGCCTATTTCCTTCACTCCATAGATGCTGCTGCACCCGCTGAGTTTCTCCATCTTTTTTGTGTACCTTTGATTTTCCAGCATCTGCAGTTCCTTCTTAAACACAAGGAAAGGAGGGTTATGGTCTGAGTGCAGGTAGATGGGACTAGGGGAGAATAAGTGTTCGGCATGGACTAGAAGGGGCCAAGATGGCCTGTTTCCGTGCTGTAATTGTTACGTGGTTATATGGTTATATGATAGGCTAGATGCAGGAAAAATGTTCCTGATGTTGGTGGAGTCCAGAACCAGGGATCACAGTTCAAGAATACGGGGGTTGTGAGGACATAGGTTTAAGAGAGAAGAAGATTTAATAAAACCTGAGGGTTAACATTTTTCCACACAGAAGATGGTGGGTGTATGGAACGAGCTACTGGAGGAGGGAGTTGAGACTGGGACCATTGCAACGTTTAAAAAACAGTTGGACAGGTAACATGGATTGGACTTGTTTGGAGGGATATGGGTCGAAGTAGGGCAAGTGGGATTAGTGTAGATGGGGGTCGTTGGCCGGTGTGGGCAAGTTGGGCTGAAGGCCCTGTTTCCACGCTGTAAGACTATGACTCCAAAGATGTTTAAGAAGGAACTGCAGATGCTGGAAAATCGAAGGTACACTTTACCTCCCCCTCGACTCCGTTCAAGGACCCAAGCAATCGTTCCAGGTGCGACAGAGGTTTACCTGCATCTCTTCCAACCTCATCTATTGTGTCCGCTGCTCTAGATGTCAGCAGATCTATATCGGTGAGACAAGCGGAGGTTGGGCGTTCGTTTTGTCGAACACCTCCGCTCGGTCCGCAATAACCTAGCTGACCTCCTGGTGGCTCAGCACTTCAACTCCCCCTCCCACTCCGTCTCCGACCTCTGTCTCCTCCATGGCCACAGCGAGCAGCACCGGAAATTGGAGGAACAGCACCTCGTATTCCGTTTGGGGAGTCTGCATCCTGGGGGCATGAACATCGAATTCTCCCAATTTTGTTAGTCCTTGCTGTCTCCTCCCCTTCCTCAGTCCCCCTGCTGCTCCTCCCATCCCCCAGCCTTCGGGCTCCTCCTTTTTCCTTTCTTGTCCCCGCCCACCCCGCCCCCGATCAGTCTGAAGAAGGGTTTCGGCGTTGCCTATTTCGTTCGCTCCATAGATGCTGCTGCACCCGCTGAATTACTCCAAAGATGTTGCCTGACCCACTGAGTTGCTCCAGCATTTTGTGTTTTAAGCAATGTGAGGAGTGAGGATACATAGAGGAGGCTTTGAGGGTAGAAAGACCAATATGATACAACAATGTCAGGCAGAGGTCAGACAGGCTACATACAGGTGGGGAACACTAAATACTGTAGATGTGTCGGCACAGTGGCGCAGTGGGTAGAGCTGCTGCATCACAGCGCCAGAGACACTGGTTCGATCCTGACCACCGGTGCCTGTCTGTATGGAGTTTGCACGTTCTCCCCGTGACTTGCGTGAGTTTTCTCCGAGATCTTGAGGATGTGTGTGTGTATGTGCATGTGAGAGAGAATGTGTGTGTGTGAGGGAGAGGGAGACTGTGTGTAGGTGTGAGTGAGTGAGTGTGTTGTGTGTGAGTGTGTTGTGTGAGTGAGTGTGTGTAGGTGTGTGTAGGTGTGAGTGTGCGTGTGCGCGGTGAATTCCAGCATTTTTCATGGGCCAATAATCCATCTGTGTTTATAGACATGTCAGTGTGTATCTACTCACATTCTACAGTGAGGGTCACATCCCTCTGTACTGTCCCGTGTTCATTTTCTGCCACACACTGATTGACCCCAGCATCCTGCCGTGTCAGCTGAGGGAACTCCATCTAGAGCTTGGGTTACACAAAAAAGCTGGAGAAACTCAGCGGGTGCAGCAGCATCTATGGAGCGAAGGAAATCGGCAACGTTTCGGGCCGAAACCCTTACTCCATCTAGAGCTTGTTGCTGGAACATGTTGTGTTCAGCGTGACACCGAGATGTCTCCACGTCAGGTTAGATGTTGGCAAACTCTGGACTGAGCAGAGGATCGCTGCAGAGTTTCCTTCCTTTACACTGACCCAGGAACTGTTCACATTGACGGGGGGAAGTGATTGAGGGATTCTGGGGGGCGTCTGCAAACAGATAAAACTCAGCAATCCGTTTTGTGGCACTTTCGGTGAACCTTGGATTGTAAAGACTTTAGTCTTTAGAATTTGGCGATACAGCACGGAAACAGGCCCTTCAGCCCACTGAGTCCACGCCGACCCTTGATCACCCGTTCACACACTAGTAGAACTTTTTTCACACAGGAATCAGTCTGGTGAACCTTCTCTGCACTCCCTCTATGGCAATAATGTCCTTCCTCAGATTTGGAGACCAAAACTGTACGCAATACTCCAGGTATTGTCTCTCCGCTGACTGGCTAACACGCAACAAAAGCTTTTCACTGTACCTCGGTACACGTGACAATAAACTCAACCAAACAAGGACTAATACAATGGTCAGGGGAGGTTGGAAAGGTCGGGGATCAGGAATGTCATGATGACTTGTGATCAAGAAGATGGGGACAGAGTTCTCCACTAAGGGCAGTAAGGATAAGACAGTCGTTGTTTAGTTTAGTTCAGGCTGCGTGAAGTGTAGATGGAGTTGACATTAGGAGCATATATGGGCAATGAAAACCTGGTAATAACAGGGCAAAAACTGGAGGTGTCACGATGATCCAGAAATGAACCAGATTGATCCTGATGGTGTGTGTGTGTGTGTGTGTGGAACGTGTTACAGTCCACAATCCGATCATGGATAGTCCGAGGGTCATGAGTGAGGTTGATAGTAGTTCAGCGCTGCTCTCTGGTTGTAGTAGGATGGTTCAGTTGCCTGATAACAGCTGGGAAGAAACTGTTGAGTGAATGAGTGAATTATACAGAGCACTTACCAGTAACATGGAGCTGTGTTACATGGAGGGTGGTAGTTGAAACGATCTCCCCCTCCAAAATTAACTCTGAAAAAATAAGGACCTGCATCTTGCAGTGTGACGTCGTCTATAACCAGGGAACAGTCGCTGTCTCCCAGATCTCTTGACAGCCGGGTCCGATGGTGAAACTTTGTTGATTCTTTCCTGGCATTCTTGGAGTGTAAGGCTACATTTTTGTCTAAGAGGGAACTGCAGATGCTGGAGAATCGAAGGTTACACAAAAAGGCTGGAGAAACTCAGCGGGTGCAGCAGCATCTATGGAGCGAAGGAAATAGGCAAGACTGAAGAAGGGTTTCGGCCCGAAACGTTGCCTATTTCCTTCGCTCCATAGATGCTGCTGCACCCGCTGAGTTTCTCCAGTCTTTTTGTGTAACCTTACATTTTTGTCGTTGTTTGTCTCACTGTTATACCAGATTCCAGTCCGTGGTTCCTTGTTTAGATTCGACGGGTACCTGTAGTGACATGGAATCTGTGCACACAAACCATTCTGCGCTGTCACATCTAGTGGAGTGAATGAACTTCACTCTCCCGACATCACGGCTGAGGAGAGAAGGAACAATCTCTAGCAATGAGCACCCTGTCAGTTCACTGGACTCACTTTCCACACCTTTTATCCTGCACTGTGGGCCTGGTGTGTACAGAGCGGAGAAGAGTGGCGTGGTGGAGCCTCACTCCTCACCACCCACTCCCACAGTGTATCACTCCCACAGTGCGTGTCACCCCCCCTCCCACAGTGTGTGTCACCTCACCCCCCCACAGTGTGTGTCACTCCCCCCCTCATCCCCTCCCACAGTGTGTGTCACTCCCCCCTCACCCCCCCCACAGTGTGTGTCACCTCACCCCCCCTCCCACAGTGTGTGTCACTCCCACCTCACCCCCCCTCCCACAGTGTGTGTCACCTCATCCCCCTTCCCACAGTGTGTGTCACTCCCCCCTCACCCCCCCCACAGTGTGTGTCACCTCATCCCCCCTCCCACAGTGTGTGTCACTTCCCCCTCACCCTCCTCCCACAGTGTCACTCCCCCCCCCCCACAATGTAGCAATGTTACAAAATTTTGAGATTTAAAAAAACCAAGTCTGCAATTTATCCTATCAGATAAAGCATAACAATAAGTTTAATTTGACACCTAATTCACTTTCATATCTCAAGTAATAAAAAAGTTATGGCCATTTTCATACTCGGAAATTAGCATCTTGTTCCCTATTGATTTTCTGTGGACATAACAAAAAAGCCGTGATCGTGTGTCACTCCCCCCTCACCCCCCTCCCACTGTGTGTCACTCCCCCCTCAACCCCCCCCCCCCCCCACAGTGTGTCACTCCCCCTCCCACAGTGTGT
Source organism: Leucoraja ocellata (assembly GCA_036785375.1). Classification (NCBI taxonomy): domain Eukaryota; kingdom Metazoa; phylum Chordata; class Chondrichthyes; order Rajiformes; family Rajidae; genus Leucoraja; species Leucoraja ocellata. Next base: position 92,622 of record JAWMAR010002354.1, read on the forward strand.
GTCACTCCCCCTTACCCCCCTCCCACAGTGTGTGTCACTCCCCCTCACCCCCCTCCCACAGTGTGTCACTCCCCCTCACCCCCCCACAGTGTGTGTCACTGCCCCCTCACCCCCCTCCCACAGTGTGTGTCACTCCCCCTCCCACAGTGTGTGTCACTCCCCCTCCCATAGTGTGTCACTCCCCCTCACCCCCCTCCCATAGTGTGTGTCACACCCCCTCATCCTCCCCACAGTGTGTGTCACTGCCCCCCCCACAGTGTGTGTCACTCCCCCCTCACCCCCCCCACAGTGTGGGTCACTCCCCCCTCACCCCCCCCCACAGTGTGTGTCACTCCCCCCTCACTCCCCCTCCCACAGTGTCACCCCCCCTCCCACAGTGTCATCCCCCGTCCCACAGTGTGTGTCACTCACCCCCTGCCCACAGTGTGTGTCACTCACCCCCCCTCCCACAGTGTGTGTCACTCCCCCCTCACCCCCCTCCCACAGTGTGTCATCCCCCCTCAACCCCCCTCCCAGTGTGTGTAACTCCCCCCTCACCTCCCACAGTGTGGGTCACTCCCTCCCACAGTGTGTCACTCCCTCCTCATTGCCCCTCCCACAGTGTGTGTCACTCCCCCCTCACCCCCCGCCCACAGTGTGTGTCACTCACCCCCCCCCCCCCACAGTGTGTGTAACTCCCCCCCTCACCCCCCCTCCCACAGTGTGGGTCACTCCCTCCCACAGTGTGTCACTCCCTCCTCATTGCCCCTCCCACAGTGGGTCACTCCCTCCTCATTGCCCCTCCCAGAATGTGTCACTACCTCCTCACCCCCTACCACAGTGCGTCACTCCCTCCCACAGTGTGTCACTCCCTCCCCATTGACCCTCCCACAGTGTGTCACTCCTTGTGACCAGCAGAGTGTCCCTTATTGTAAGGGTCCGGAGCCACTCCACCTAGGGTCGATAGGGGGAGGAGTGACTCTGCTGTCAGCGACTGAAAGACTGGTGATGGGATCTAGGGAGTGGGCAGGGCTGAAGATGGCCTGGTTGGGTTGCTCCTAGGCCTGGCCAAGCTGGCCCTCCGCGAGTCACGGTGCCAGGCAGAAGAGGACTTTGCCTGAGCCGGTTGGTTGTATCATTTTATTTATTTTCTAAAATGTGGATACTGGTTCTGTTCTGTTGTTTTTACACAATCCGCAGGTATTGCCACTTTCATTTCACTGCACATCTTGCATGTGTATGTGACAAATAAAGTTGACTTGACTTGATGGATGTAATACTGAGGCTCTATAAGGAGCTGGTCAGGCTGCATTTGGAATATTGTGAGCAATTTTCAGCCCCGTATCTGATGAAGGCTGTACCGGCTCTGCAGAGGGTCCAGAGGAGGTTTACACGAATGGTCCCAGGAATGAGTGGGTTTACATAGGATGACCGTTTGATGGCACGGGGCCTGTACTCGCTGGAGTTTAGAAGAATGAGATGGGACCTCAATGAAACTTACCGAATAGTGAAAGGCCTGGATAGAGTGGATGTGGAGAGGATATTTCCACTAGTGGGAGAGGTCACAGCCTCAGAATTAAAGGACTTTTAGGAAGGAGATGAGGAGGCATTTCTTTAGCCAGAAGGTGGTGAATCTGTGGAATTCGTTTCCAGACAGCTGTGGAGGCCAAGTCAATGTGTTTTCAAGGCGGAGATTGACAGATTTTTGATTAGTACAGGGGTCAGTGGTTATGGGAAGAAGGCAGGAGTATGTGGTCGAGAGGGAAAGATAGATCAGCCATGATTGAATGGCAGAGTGGACTTGATGGGCCGAATGGCCTAAGTCTGTTACTGTATCTTACAAACGTATGAAATGCTGCCCGACGCGCTGAGTTCCCTCAGCAGATGGAATGTCGCTACAGATTCCAGCATCTGCATCTTTTGTGCCTCAGTGGGAGAAAGTATAATTTGCAAATTTCAGGTGATATTAAAATTTGTGATGTTGTGGTTGGCAAGGAAGGTGGTGTAAGGTTGCAGCAGGATAAAGGTCGTGGCGGTATCAATATGCAGATAGACTGGGAAATTCAAGTTGGTACTGGATATCAACAGAAGGAATTTGTAGAGTCTTTGAGATGGCTTCTAAGAGCAGCTTGTAATCGAGCATACTGGGCAATTTGGCTTGGCATTGGTATATGGGGGGCATAGTGGCACAGCGGTAGAGTTGCTGCCTCACAGCGCCAGAGACCCGGGTTCAATCCTGACTGTAGGTGCTGTCTTTACAGAGTTTGTATGTTCTCCCCATGCTCCGGTTTCCTCCCACACTCCAATGATCTTACAGGTTTGTAGGTTAATTGGCTTGTATAAATTAGCAAATTGTCCCTTGTGTGTGTGTAGGATGGTGTTAGAGTGCAGAGATCGCTGGTCAACGCAGACTCGGTGGGCTGAAGGGCCTGTTTCCACTCTGTATCTCTAAAACTAAAACTATTGTATAACAAACCAGATTTAATCAGGGTGATTATGGTAAAAGAAACGTTCAGAGGTAGTGACCATAAAATGAGAAAATGCTGAGGCTTTATAACATGCTGATCAGACCGCACATGGAGTATTGGGAGCAGTTTTGAGCCCTATATTTGAGGAAGTATGTACTGGCGTTGGACAGGAACCAGAGGAGGTTTATTAGAATGGTGGCTTCAACATACGATGAGCATTTGTCAGCATTGGGCCTGTACTCGCTGGAGTTTAGAAGGATGAAGGGACACCTCATTGACACTTACCGAACAGTGAAAGGCTTGGATAGCGTGGATGTAGAGAGAATGTTTCCACTAGTGGGAGAGTCCAGGACTAGAGGTCACAGCTTCAGAATTAAAGGACATTCCTCTACAAAGGAGACAAGAAAGAATTTCCTTAATCAGAGGGTGGTGAATCTATGGGATTCGTTGCCACAGACGGCTGTGGAGGACAAGTCAGTGGACGTATTTAAGACAGATCTAGATAGATTCTCGATTAGTATGGGTGTCAGAGGTTATGGGGAGAAGGCAGGAGAATGGGGTTAGGAGGGAGAGATAGATCGGCCATTATTAAATGGCGGAGTATCCTTGATGGGCCGAATGGCCTAATTCTGCTCCTATCATCATGACCTTGTATAGTATGATTTGCCTGGGTTGCATGCAAACACTGAATTCTGGTACACATGGAAATTTACAACCATACCAATAGATGGGCCGAAGAATAATCCTCCTCATCTCCTTCCTAAAAGAACATCCCTTAATTCTGAGGCTATAACCTCTGGTCCGATACTCTCCCACAAGTGGAAACATCCTCTCCACATCCATTCTATCCAAACCATTCACTATTCTGTACGTTTCAAAGAGGTTCCTCATTCATTATTCTAAACTCCAGCGAGTACAGGCCCAGTGCTGTCAAACGCTCACCATATGTTAATCATCTAATTCCTGGGATCATTCATGAAAACCTCCTCTCGACTCTCTCTAGAGCCAGATACGGTGCTCGAAACTTCTCACAATATTGAGTACAGTTAAGAGCCGAGGGAGACACAGAGACACCTTTCTGTCCTGGCCCTCCTCCACTGTCAGAGTGAGGCCCAACAAAAAACAGGAGGAACAGCATCTCATATTTCACTTGGGCAGCTTACACCCTAGTGTTATGAATAACATAATGTAAGCAAGAAACCCTTGCTCTCCCTCTCTCTCAATGCCTCCCCTTTCCTATTCTAGGACCAGTCTGTCTGTCCTCCTGATTAAATCTTATCTCTGTCTGTTTTGTCACCCTCTCCCCGCTAACAATCATCCATCTACATTTTCCTCGAACTTCATAACCTTTGTCTCGTTTTCACACTTTTCACTTCCTTATCTCTGTCTCTCTCTCTCTCTCTCTCTCTCTCTCTCCCCCCTCACTCTCAGTCTGAAGAAGGGTCTGGACCAGAAACATCACCCATTTCTTCTCACTGATTTGCAGATTTGGGGATAGTTTCTTCCCAGCTGTTATCAGGTACCCGAATCATCCTACAACAACCAGAGAGCAGTGCTGAACTACTAACTACCTCTTTGATAGAAACATAGAAAATAGGTGCAGGAGTAGGCCATTCGGCCCTTCAAGCCTGCACCGCTATTCAATATGATCATGGCTGATTATCCAACTCAATATCCTGTACCTGCCTTCTCTCCATACCCCCTGATCCCTTTAGCCACAAGGGCCACATCGAACTCCCTCTTAAATATAGCCAATGAACTGGCCTCAACTACTTTCTGTGGCAGAGAATTCCACAGATTCACCACTCTGTGTGAAAAATGTTTTTCTCATCTCGGTCCTAAAAGAATTCCCCCTTATCCTTAAACTGTGACCCCTTGTTCTGGACTTCCCCAACATCGGGAACAATCTTCCTGCATCTAGCCTGTCCAACCCCTTAAGAATTTTGTAAGTTTCTATAAGATCCCCCCTCAATCTTTTAAATTCTAGCGAGTACAAGCCGAGTCTATCCAGTCTTTCTTCAGATGAAGGTCCTGACATCCCAGGAATCAGTCTGTTGAACCTTCGCTGTACTCCCTCCATGGCAAGAATGTCTTTCCTCAGATTAGGAGACCAAAACTGTATGCAATACTCGAGGTGTGGTATCACAAAGACACTGTACAACTGCAGTAGAACCTCTCTGCTCCCAAACTTAAATCCTTTTTCTATGTATGCTAACATACCATTTGCTTTCTTCACTGCCTGCTGCACCTGCATGCCTACTTTTAATGACTGGTGTACCATGACAACCAGGTCTCGTTGCTTTTCCTAATCGGGTTGATGACCCGAAGACTATCCTTGATCAGTCATTGCTGGTTTTACCTTATACTAAACGTTATTACCTTATCATGTATCTGTACACTGTAAATGGAACAATGGTAATCATGTATAGGAAGGAACTGCAGATGCTAGTTTAAACCATAGATAGACACAAAATGCTGGCGTAACTCAGCGGGACAGGCAGCATCTCTGAATAGAAGGAATGGGTGACATTTCGGGTCGAGACCCTTTTATGCACGGATTCTGCCTGTCCCGTTGAGTTACTCCAGCATTTTGTGTCTATCTTCGATTATAATCATGTGCTGTCTTTGCGCTGACTGGTTAGCACGCAACAAAAGCTTTTCACTGTATCTCGGTACACACGACAATAAACATAGATAACACAGAATAATAGAAAATAGGTGCAGGAGGAGGCCATTCGGCCCTTCCAGCCAGCACCACCATTCATTATAATCATGGCTGATCATCCACAATCAGTATCCCGTTTCTGTTTTCTCCCCATATCCCTTGATACCGTTAGCCGTAAGAGCTAAATCTAACACTCTTAAAAACATCCAGTGAATTGGCCTCCATTGCCTTCTGTGGTAGAGAATTCCACAGATTCACAACTCTCTGGGTGAAAAAGTGTTTCCTCGTCTCGGTCCTAAATGGCCTACCGCTGATAATTAAACTGTGACGCCTGGTTCTGGACTCCCCAACATTGGGGACATTTTTCCTGGATCTAGCCTGTCCAATCCTTTAAGAATTTTATATGTTTCTATAATATATCCTCTTATCCTTCTAAATTTCAGTAAACAGTCGACCCATTCTTTTATCATATGTCAGTCCCGCCATCCCGGGAATTAACCTGGTGAAAATGTGTTACAAAAAACAGCAGATACTGGTTTAAATTGAAGGTAGACACAAAATCCTGGAAAAGCTCAGTCGGACAAGCAGTATCTCTGAAGAGAAGGCATGGGTGAAGTTTTGGATTCTGAAGAAGGGTTTTGGCCCGAAACGTTGCCTATTTCCTTCGCTCCATAGATGCTGCTGCACCCGCTGAGTTTCTCCAGCATTTTTGTGTACTTTCGGATTCGAGACCCTTCTTCAGACCTGGTGAACCCATGCAGCACTCCCTCAATAGCAAGAAAACCAAATTAAACTCTCCAGAGATGCTGCCTGTCCCGCTGAGTTACTCCGGCACTTTGTGTATATCTTCGGTGTAAGCCAGCAACTGCATTTACCTTAATACACAATGTATTTCAGTGATTAGACTCTGTACAAATTCACAACTCAACTAAACAGGTTGTTGTTTGTGGGAACAAGCGACAGACACAGAATTACGTACCTGGGTTGTGTCCACTGCTCGTGTCTGGAATATCGACTGACAAACTCTTGTTATCAGTGGCCGTCACTGTGTGGAGAACACGAATGTGTAGAGGGGAAAATTTACATCAGGAAACTGAAGTAAAATAAGGAAGTATTCCTTTATCAGCAAATAGTTAACACCTTTCATCCCTGATGGGCATGGCTTTGATTTAGTGGAGGGAGTGGTGTAATGTGGGAAGAGTCCCTCACTATATCTGCAAACCTACTCTGGCTCCGACCCTATTCCTGGTCTCTGTAACCCCCTCCCCACGGGCCACTACTCCCCTCCCTGTCAAATTGGAGGTATCTATTCTAGTGGGTGTGACTGTCTCCTGTTCCACATCGCCATGGTTAGGGTGCTCATTTCGGCAACACTGCACTGATTCAAGAATTGTGTAGTGATTCTGCACGGCACTGATTCAAGAACTGCAGATACTGGTTTAAATCGAAGATAGACACAATATGCTGGAGTAACTCAGCGGGGCAGGCAGCATCTCTGGAGAGAAGGAATGGATGACGTTTCAGGTCTGAAGAAGGGTCTCGACCCAAAACGTCACCCATTCCTTCTCTCCAGAGATGCTGCCTGACCAGCTGAGTTACTGATTCAAGATTGTTTGGATTTGCCCAACTAACCCCGCAAAGTTGTTTAATGAATTAGCAGAGAGTGAAAACCTAGAACAGAGAATAGCACAGCACGGAAACAGGCCCTTCGGCCCACCAAGTCCGCGCCGTCCATCGATCACCCGTTCACACACTGGTTCTATGTTTAGTTTAGAGATACAGCGTGTAATCAGGCCTTTCGGCCCACCGAGTCCGCACCGACCTGCGATCCCGCACACTAACACCATCCGACACACTAGGGACAATTGCTCACTTATATCAAGCCTATTATCCTACAAACATGTACGTCTTTGGAGTTTGGGAGGAAACCGAAGATCTTGGAAAAACCCACGGAGAGAACGTGCAAGCTCTGTACAGACAACGCATGTACAGAGTGGACTAGTGTCACCAGTTCCTACAAACCACAGTTCAGATGGAGTACCTTCTTCAGACTGAGGGAATAACCATATAACAATTACAGCACGGAAACAGGCCATCTCGGCCCTACAAGTCCGTGCCGAACAAATTTTTTTCCCCTTAGTCCCACCTGCCTGCACTCATACCATAACCCTCCATTCCCTTCTCATCCATATGCCTATCCAATTTATTTTTAAATGATACCAATGAACCTGCCTCCACCACTTCCACTGGAAGCTCATTCCACACCGCTACCACTCTCTGAGTAAAGAAGTTCCCCCTCATATTACCCCTAACCTTCTGTCCCTTAATTCTGAAGTCATGTCCTCTTGTGTGAATCTTCCCTATTCTCATAGGGAAAAGCTTGCCCACATCAACTCTGTCTATCCCTCTCATCATTTTAAAGACCTCTACCAAGTCCCCCCCTTAACCTTCTGCGCTGCAGAGAATAAAGACCTAACTTATTCAACCTATCTCTCTAACTTAGTTGTTGAAACCCAGGCAACATTCTAGTAAATCTCCTCTGTACTCTTTCTATTTTGTTGACATCCTTCCTATAATTTGGCGACCAAAATTGTACACCATACTCCAGATTTGGTCTCACCAATGCCTTGTACAATTTTAACATTACATCCCAGCTTCTATACTCAATGCTCTGATTTATAAAGGCTAGCAAACCAAAAGCTTTCTTTACCACCCTATCTATACGAGATTCCACTTTCAAGGAACTATGCACGGTTATACCCAGATCCCTCTGTTCAACTGTATTCTTCAATTCCCTACCATTTACCATGTACGTCCTATTTTGATTTGTCCTCCCAAGGTGTAGCACCTCACATTTATCAGCATTAAACTCCATTTGCTATCTTTCAGCCCATTTTTCCAAATGGCCTAAATCACTCTGTAGACTTTGGAAAGCCTCTTCATTATCCACAACACCCCCTATCTTGGTATCATCTGCATACTTACTAATCCAATTTATCACACCTTCATCCAGATCATTGATGTACATGACAAACAACAAAGGACCCAACACAGATCCCTGAGGCACCCCACTAGTCACCTGCCTCCAACCCGATAAACAGCCATCCACCATTACCCTCTGGCTTCTCCCATTCAGCCACTGTTGAATCCATCTTGCTATTCCTGCATTTATACCCAACAGTTGAACCTTCTTAACCAACCTTCCATGAGGAACCTTGTCAAAGGCCTTACAAAAGTCCATATAGACAACATCCATTGCTTTATCCTCGTCAATTTCCCTTGTAACCTCTTCAAAAAATTCAAAAAGATTAGTCAAACATGACCTTCCAGGCACAAATCCATGTTGACTGTTCCTAATCAGACCCTGTTTATCTAGATGCTTATATATATTATCTCTAAGTATCTTTTCCATTAATTTGCCCACCACTGAAGTCAAACTAACAGGTCTATAATTGCTAGGTTTACTCTTAGAACCCTTGTTAAACAATGGAACAACATTCGCAGTACGCCAATCCTCGGGGACTATTCCCGTTTCTAATGACATTTGAAATATTTCTGTCATAGCCCCGGCTATTTCTACACTAACTTCCCTCAATGTCCTAGGGAATATCCTGTCAGGACCTGGAGACTTATCCACTTTTATATTTTTCAAAAGTGCCAGTACTTCTTTTACTTTGAACCTCATAGTATCCATAGCTACTCTACTAGTTTCCCTTACCTCACATAATTCAGTATCCTGTCCTTGGTGAATACCGAAGAAAAAAAATCGTTCAATATCTCCCCCATCTCTTTTGGCTCTGCAGATAACTATCCACTCTGTCTCTCCAATGGACCAATTTTATCCCTCGTTATCCTTTTGCTATTAATATTGCTGTAGAAACCCTTTGGATTTACTTGGAATAGAGGGTAGAAAACTGGACAAGCAAGGTACATATTCATTGAGTGATACAGCATGGAAACAGGCCCATCGGCCCAACTTGCCCACACTGGCCAACATAGAAACATAAAAAATAGGTGCAGGAGTAGAGGCCATTCGGCCCTTTGAGCCTGCACCGCCATTCAATATTATCATGGCTGATCATCCAACTCAGTATCCTGTACCTGCCTTCTCTCCATACCCCCTGATCCCTTTAGCCACAAGGGCCACATCTAACGCCCTCTTAGATATAGCCAATGAACTGGCCTCAAGAGAATTCCACAGATTCACCACTCTGTGTGAAAAATGTCCCAGCTACACTAATTCCACATGCCCACGTTTGGTCCATATTCCTCCAAACCTGTCCTATCCATGTACGTAGACTCAAAATGCTGGAGTAACTCAGCGGGACAGACAGCATATCTGGAGAAAAGGAATGGGTGACGTTTCGGGTCGAGACCCTTCTTCAGACTTATCCATGTACCTGTACGTCTCTTAAACGTTCGGACAGTCAATAACTCAATGACCTCCCCTGGCAGCTTGTTCCGTATACCCACCACCCCTTTGTGTGACTAAGTTACCCCTGAGATCACTACTAAATCTTTCCCCCTCTCACCATAAACCTTTGTCCTCTGGTCCTCAATTCACCTACTCTGGGCAAGAGACTCTGTGTGTCTACCCGATCTATTCCTCTCATGATTTTGTACACCTCTAGAAGATCACCCCATCTTCCTGCACTACAAGGAATTCTTATCCTTTCCCTATAGCTCAGACCATAGAATCATCCTCATAAATCTTCTCCGTACGCTTTCCGGCTGAAAACATCTATACTATCACACGGTGCCCAGCACTGAACACACATATTCTAAATGCTGCCTCACCAACGTCTTATACAACTGCAAGATGACTTCCCAACTTCTACACTATGTGAACTGTATGAGCAGGTGTGAATGGGTCAAAGCCTGGCAAGTGATAGGTGGATACAGGTGACGGGTGATCGGCAGATGAGTAGACTAGGAGGGAGTGTCTAGAATCTGAGGCACTGCCTCAGAATTGAAGGACGTTCTTTTGGGAAGGTGATAAGGAAGAGTTTCTTTAGTCAGAGGGAGGTAAAGAACGCTGTGGAGGCCACAAGTCAGTGGATATTTTTAAGGTACGAGATAGATTGATTCTTGATTAGTACAGGTGTCAGGGGATATGGGGAGAAGGCAGGAGAATGGGGTTGAGGGAGAGATAGACTAGCTATGATTGAATGGTGCTGATGGGCCGAATTACCTAATTCTGCTCCTATCATAAGGTCATAAGGAATAGTAGTACAGGTGCACAACCTTTTATCCAAAATTCTGGAAACCGAAAAGCTCCGAAACCCGGACATTTTTTCCAGGATGTCGGCCCACACCAAAGCTCGCGTTTGGTGCAAAACTTGACCCGAAACGACCCACGGTCAACCAAGGTCTGTACTACTGTAGCGGCTGCCTCCTCCCCGGAGATCGGGGAGACACTTAAACATCTGTAAATCATTGCTTAAATGTTAGTCAGTTAGTTTGGAGGGCTTTTATGTGGTGGTGGGGACGGGTGAAGGGGGAAACTTTAATTCTCCAGAGAACTTTAATACTTGCACGCAGCCCCAGCTCCACGATGTTGGGAGTCGGCGGCCACAGCGCTCCGGAGCTTACGGCACGGCGACCCGGAAAGGCATTGCCCGCTCCCCGCCTCTCCGACCAGGTAGGGGACTAAGAATTAAAGTTTCCCCCTTCACCTGCCCCCCCTTCACCACATAAAAGCCCTCCAAACTAACTGACTAACATTTAAGCAATGATTTACATTGATTCCCCGGTCTCCGGGGAGGAGGCAGCCGCTCCAGACTTTCCAAGCCTCCCGCGCTACCTGTCTAATCTACGCTAAAAATATTCCATTCCGACATCCGAAATCCGAGAAGTGTGTGGTCCCAAGGCTTTCGGATAAAAGGTTGTGCACCTGTAGAATGTTCTTTAATTCCAAGGATATAACCTAGACTGTCCCATTTGTGGAAACATCCTCTCCACATCCACTCTATCCAAGCCTTTCATTAATCTGTTTAAGAAGGAACTGCAGATGCTGGAAAATCGAAGGTACACAAAAAAGCTGGAGAAACTCAGCGGGTGCAGCAGCATCTATGGAGTGAAGGAAATAGGCGACGTTTCGGGCCGAAACCCTTCTTCAGATTCGTCAGACATGAACTACTCCAGAATCTAAAGAGTTTTGAAAAAATATCACTAATGCATCCACTATTTCTGCAGCTACTCTGGGATGCAGCCTATCTGGCCCTGGGGATTTATCGGCCTTTAATCCATTCAATTTACCTAATACCACATCCCGGCTAACCTGGATTTCACTCAGTTCCTCCATCTCCTTTGACCCGCGGTCCCCTGCTATTTGCGACAGATTGTTTATGTCTTCCTTAGTGAAGATGGAACCAACGTACTTATTCAATTGGTCCGCCACGTCCTTGTTCACCTGTTTCTGAATGCAAGGGACCTACATTTGTTTTAAGTAATCCCCTCGAAACCCCTCTAACACCCTCAAACCCCACTATACCCCTCTAAAACCCTCAAAACCCATCTAAAGTCTTCTAAACCCCTCTAAAGCCCTCTAAACACCTTAAAAACCCATCTAAATCCTTCCAAGTCCCTCTAAACACATCTAAACCCCTCTAAGTCCATCTAAAGCACTCTGAACCCCTCTAACCCTCTTTAAACCCTTTCAAAACCTTCTAAGCACCTCTAACCCTGTCTAAACCTCTCTAAGGCCTTCCTCTCTAGAGCCTTCTAAACCCCTCCAAGCACATCTATATCACTAAGCCCTCTAGCCCCCTAAACCCCTCGACACGTTTTCAACTGGTTTTGATTGGTTTAAAAGGATTTGGAGGGGTTTAGACGGGATAGAGGTGTTTAGATATGTTTAGATGGCTTTACAGGTGTTTAGAGGCATTTAGAGAACTTTAGAAAGGTTTAGAGGTGGTTAGAGTGGTTTACTACTACTCTTTGCTTCCTGTCTGCCAGCCAGTTCTCTATCCACATCAATACTGAACCCCCAATACCGTGTGTTTTAAGTTTGCATACTATTCTCTTATGTGGGACCTTGTCGAAAGCCTTCTGAACGCTCAGATATAACACATCCACTGGTTCTCCCTTATCCACTCTACTAGTCACATCCTCGAAAAATTCTGTAAGATTTGTGAGACATGATTTACCTTTCACAAATCCATGCTGACTGTCCAATGATTTCACCACTTTTCAAATGTGCTGCTATCCAAATGTGTACATTTTCCAAATGTGTTGGTATTTAGAGGTGTTTAGCGGGCTCTAGAGGCATTTAGAGGTATTTAAAGTAGTTTAGAGAGGTTTATATGGGGTTAGAGGGGTTTAGATGTGTTTAGAGGGGTTTAAATTGCTTTGGATGGCTTTAGCGTGGTTTAAAGGTGTTTAGAGCGGTTACGAGGGATTTAGAGTAGTTTGGAAGTGGGCAGAAGGTGTTAGAAGTGGTTATAGGGGGTTAGTGGGATTTAGATCGGTTTAGAGGGGGGCTATACGGTGTTAGAGTGGTTCAGAGGGGTTCAGATGGGCTGAGCGGGGTTCAGATGGGCTTAGAAGTGTTAAGAGCGGTTTCGAGGGGCTTAGTGTGCTTTAGAGGGATTTGGGCAGTAGTGGGGTTTAGAGGGGTATAGTGGGGTTAGACGGGATTTGGAGGTGTTTCGGGGGGTTTAGAGGGGTTTGGAGTGGTTCGGAGTGGTTTAGAGGGGTTGAGAGGCACAAAGTGGTTTAGAGTTGTTTAGAGGGCTTTACATCGGTTTATAGGGGTTTAGAAGGGTTTAGAGTGGTTTGTAGGGGGTAGAGGGGTTTCGAGGGGATTTGAGGGGATTAGTGTTTTGAGTGGTATTGCGGGCTAGACGGGTGTAGAGGGGATTACAGGGGTTCAGAGGGGCTAAGAGATGTCTAGAGGTGTTTAGTGGGCTTTAGAGGGTGTATAGGGGGTTTAAATGGATTAGACCAAAATGTGTTGATATACCTACTTCGTTTCTCACCACACCCATCACCCTGTCCGTAAATCGGTTTAATTCTGAAATTTTGTTGCACCATTCTATGCTTGTAATGAATCAATGAAAGGAGACCACATTTTTAAAAATTGCACTTTTTCCTGTTAAGACGGGGCTCATATCTTCAAGGTGTAGTGTGGTTAAGAGGGGTTTAGAAGTGGGTAGAGGGGGATGGAAGTGGGTGGTAGGGGATAGAGAGGTTTAGAGGGGTTTAGAGTGGCTCGGAGAGGTAGAGGGGTTAGAGATGTTTAGAGGGGTTTCGAGGTGTTCAGAGTTGTTTGGAAAGTTTTAGAGCGGTTCAGAGAGGTTTGGATGGGTTTAGAGGGTTTAAATGGCTATAGATCGCTGTTATGTGGGTTGAAGGTGTTTCGTGGGGTATAGAGGTGTTTAGAGGGGTTTGGAGTGGTTTAGCGTGGTTTAGAGGGATATAGGGGGCATAGAATGGTTTAGAGGGCATTACAGGGTTTTCGAGGGGTTTAGAGGGGTTCGGAGGGGGTTAGAGAGGTCTAGGTGGGTTTTGATGTGTTTACAGGTGAGTTGAGGGGATTAGAGGTGTTGTGAGTGGTATAGGGAGCTAGAGGGGCTTAGGGGTGTTTAGAGGGGATTACAGGGGTTCAGAGGGGTTTAGAGGTGTTTAGAGGGCTTTAGAGGGTGTATAGGGGTTTAAAGTGTTTTAGAGGGCTTTAGAGCGGTTTAAAGGTATTTAGACAGATGTAGAGTGGTTTAGAGGGGTTGAGAAGGATGTGGAGGGCTTAGAACTGTTTAGAGGGGTTTAAGAGGGTTGCGAAGGATTGGAGTGGTTTAGAGGGGTTTTGAATGGTTTTGAAGTGTTTTGAGGGCTTTAGAGGTGTTTAGATGGGGTTAGTGGGCTTTAGAGGTGTTTGGAGGGCTGTAGAGGGGTAGTGCGGTTAGAGGGTTTTAGAGGGGTAGTGGGAATAGAGCGGTTTAGATGCGTTTAGAGGGCTTTGAGACGGGATTAGATGGGTTTAGATGTGGTTAGAGGGGGGTAGACGTGTTACAAGGTGTTTTGATGGGTTCAGATGTGCTTAGAGTGCCTTCAAAGTGTATAGAGGGGTTTAGGGTTTAGGAGGAGGTTAGAGCGAGTTAGAAAGGTTTAGTTTGCTAGAGGGGCTTAGAGGGCCTTAGGTGGGTATAGGGGGGTTTAGAGGGGCTTATAGGGTTTCGAAGGGTATAGAGGTTTTCAGAGGGGTTTAGAAGTGTTTAGAGGGGTTAGAGGGGGGGTTAGAGGGGCATCCAGGTGTTTAGAGAGGTTTAGAGGAGTTTAGGGTGTTCTAGAGGAGTTTAGTGGGGTTTAGAGGTGTGTACAGGAATTGTGAGTGGTGTGGAGGGCTTTTGAGGTGTTTGGGGGGCTTTAGGTGGGTTTAGAGGGCTTTAGGTGGGTTTAGAGGGGTGTAGAGGTGTTTAGAGACGTTTGGAGAAGTATAGTGTGCTTAGAAGGTGTTTCGAAGGGTTTAGTGGGTTTTCGAGGGGTTCAGAAGGGTTTGGAGTTGTTTAGAGGTGTTTAGATGGCATAGAGGGCTTTACATGGTTTAAAGGGATTTACGAGTGTTTAGAGGGCTTTAGAGTGGTTAGAAGGGGTTTAGAGGTATTTAAAAGGCTTTAGATAGGTTTGGAAGGGTGTGGAGGTGTTTAGAGAGGTGCAGATGTGTTTACAAAGGAATAGTGTGCTTAGAAGATTTTCTGGGCGTTTCGAAGGGTTTAGTGGGGGTTTCGATGGATTTAGAGGGGTTTACATGGGTTTAGTTTAGGTGCGTTTAGAGTGGATCGAGAGTTTAGAGGAGTTTAAAGGGTTTAGAGGGCTTTACAGGGTTGTTGAGGGGGTGAGAAGTGTTTTGAGGGCTTTAGAGCGGTTAGGAGGGGTTTACAGGTGTTAAGAGGAATTTCAACGTGGGTAGAAGGGATAGAGGGGTTTAAAGTTTCCGAAGGAACTGCAGATGCTGCAAAATCGATGGTACTCAATGCTGGAGAAACTCAGCAGGTGCAGCAGCATCTATGGAGCGAAGGTGATAGGCAACGTTTCAGACTGAAGAAAGGTTTCGGCCCGAAACATTGCCTATCTCGTTCGCTCCATAGATGCTGCTGCACCCGCTGAGTTTCTACAGCATTTTGTGTACCTTAGAGGGCTTTAGAGGTGTTTAGAGGTCTTTAGAGTGGTTTAAATTTGTTTAGAGGGATTCAGAGGCATTTATAGTGGTTTAGAGAGGGTAAGAGGGATTTCGAGGTGGGTAGAGGCAGTTTCGAATGGTTTCGAGGTTTAGAGAGGTGTTTTAGAGGGATTTTGACGGGTTTGGAGGGGTTTTAGAAGGGATAGAGGATAAACATAATAAAATTCTACTATTATAATTCATATATAGATGGTCTAAATTCTAAATTTTATAACACAAATTATGATTTGCTTTCCCCCCCATGCCTACAGACAATGTACAAATACGCTTACACTCAACAGAAACTCCCAGAAGCTGTGAATTAATCTGAAATCATACTCATACCAAAAACGGACAAGGATCTTGAAGACCCAGGTTCATACAGAGCCATAGCCCTCTTAAATACTGATCAGAAAATATTAACTAAAATTCTATCTAATAGATTGAGCTTAGTGATCAGCAAATTAATACATCCCGACCAAACAGGGTTTATCCCCAAACGGTATTCATTTTATAATCCGAGAAGATTTAATATTATACACTCCAATAGATTTCCTAATGCAGATCTAGCAATTATTTTGTTAGATGCTGAAAAAGCAATTGACCAGGTAGAATGGCCATATTTATTTTCGGTGATGGAAACATTTCAACTAGGAGAGAAGTACTGTACATGGGTTAAATTGTTATATTCTAATCCAACAGCCAGAATATTAACAAACAAAATGTCATCAACTAAATTTAATCTCTCTAGAGGCTGTAGACAAGGATGTTCACTATCCCCACTATTATTTGCTCTTGCAATAGAACCCCTAGAAGAAAGCATTAAACCATCCAGGAATATATGGATACAATACTAGAGACACAAGGAATAAAATTTCCTTATATGCAGATGATGTTCTAATATATATATTACAAAGTTACAAACTAGTATTAGTATTCCAAACCTATTAAATCTAATAACTCAATTTGGTCAGTTTTCAGGATATAGAATTGGAATAAAAGTGAAATCATGCCAATAACAAAATTCAATTTACATACAATACAACAATCCCCTTTTAAAATAGTTAGATAAATTTAAATACTTAAGAATCTATGTAACTAAGACATATATCTCTTTATTTAAACTAAATTTCCCACCCTTACTGAATAAACTACATAAGAATATTCAATACTGGAAAACACTCCCCATTTCTATGCTTGGCAGAATTAATGCTATAAAAATGATTTTTTTACTGCAACTGCTGTACCTATTTCAATTAATTCCGATATATGTCCCAAAAACTTTTTTCAAAAAAGTCGACTCCATTGTTACAAGTTTTGTCTGGGATTATAAGAATCATAGAATAAGTAAAAAATATTTATGTAAGTTAAAGATAAATGGAGGTTTGGCTTTGCCAAATTTCTTATTTTATTTTTGGGCCGTCCATGATAAAAACATGAATTTCTGGCTAGAAGAAATGGATCAACAACCAGATTGGTTAATGATGGAAAAGGAAGACTATCTACCTTTTGAAATTGGACCGATCATATTTGCCCCCACAAAACTGCACAAAAAAACCTATAAAGAAAACCCCATAATACATAGTGGAATATGAATTTGGAAAGAAATTAAAAAAAAAATTAAAATTGAATAATATACCACTATGCCTTCCCATTGTAAATAATCCTTTATTCAAATCATCCTTTATGGACAAAGGTTTCACACAATGGAAAAATTATGGAATCAAAAATATTGGACATCTTTATTGGAAAGGCATGTTTCTTTCATTTCAAGAGTTACAATAGAACTATGGACTGCACTCAAATCATTTCTTCAGATATCTACAAATTAGAGATTATGTTAAATCTAATACACAAGTCTACAGGAGTAGGGAATCAGAAATTCTTGATGAATGTTTGAACAAACATCCTAATACTGAAAAACTAATAGCTTATATTTACAACACCCTACTAAACAATGAGGAACCACCGACCAAACCATATAGATACAAATGGGAAAATGAAATAGGTCACCCTATAACGAAAGATATGTGGGACGAAAGTTTACAACAAATACATCAATGTTCATTAAATGCCAGACATACTTTAATACAATTCAAGGTCCTACATAGACTACACTACTCTAAAATAAAACTAAATAGAATCTTCCCACAAATCTCTCCTATTTGTGATAAATGTCTACATCTAGAGGCTAATTTAACACATACGTTTGCAAACTGTATAAAACTTAAACATTTCTGGACTGATATTTTTTAAATAACTTCAGAAGTTATTAATACAAAACTGGACCCAGACACAAAATTAATACTAGGAATATCAGAACAAAGTTTAACACTCACAACAAACCAAATAAATGTCCTCGACTACAGTATAATAATCGGGAAAAATTTAATATTAAAATCTTGGAAAGGCCCTACAACCCCCACAATTAAAATGTGGATTGCGGAAACGTCGGAGACCCTATACTTACAAAGAATTAGACTCGTCGTAATGGACAAAGATCTTTTCGATAAAATCTGGGCTCCATTCATTAACTATCTGAAGGGATAGATTGGCACAGCACGAGGACCCAACCGAAACTTGAACTCAGGATCAGATGAAAAGCTATACTTTCTACGAGCCTATCTCCATTGACGTATTACAGGTAACCATTCCGCCTCTTCTGTTTTTCTGTTTTTTTATTTGTAACTTTCTACCCTCTTTCTATAAAAAATAAAAACACTAGAAGCAGAAGTAATTGATAATTGAACATTTTAATAATGTATGACTGATGTATATGAAAAGTCTTTTTACTATAACATGTAACTATACTTTATAATACGTCTACTTCTAATAAAAATATTATAAAAAAATAAAAAATAAAAATAATAAACCAAAAGACTCGACACACCTCCGGAAATTCCCCTTTAAAATAGCCACAGAAAAATTCAAATATTTGGGAATTGAAATTACTAGAAACTACCATGATATGTTTAAAGCTAATTATAATCCCTTACTTAAGAAACTAAATAATTTGATTAAATTCTGGAAAACATTTCCGATGTCCCTAATAGGCAGAATAAACGCTATAAAAATGATCTTTTTACCACAAATCCTATACCTATTTCAATCAATACCCATATATCTCCCAAAAAAGTTTTTCAAAAAATTGGACTCAGACATTACAAATTTTATATGGGATTATAAATCCCATAGAATACAAAGAGCACGCCTTAATAAACGAAAAGAGTTGGGTGGTCTAGCACTCCCTAACTTTATGTATTATAATTGGGCAGTAAATATTAAAAATATGATTCACCTGCTGGGTAATTCTGCCCAGCAGGTGGACTGGATTGTAATGGAAAGAGAGGACTGCTCTCCGTGTAATATAGGAGTGACTCTCCTCTCACCAATACATCTGAATAACAAAAATTATAATAAAAATCCAACTATACATAGCAAAATTAGAACATGGAAACAAATAAAACAATTTAAAATTAAGAAACCTATCTCTTTTAATACCAAAACTTAATAATCCATCGTTTAAACCATCAATTATAGACAAATTGTATTGTATTCAAATTGATTGTCACTGTCTCAATTAGAGACAACAAAATGAATTTCCCTTTACAGTCAGTATCATAAAAATAAATAAATAATAAATATTAAAACATATTAAAAAAAATAAAATACAATTAAAAAAAAAGCACAAACACAGAAAGTCCACGGCACAACACAACACAGTGGCACCAAGGTGAGGAAGGCACCATTGTCCAGCCAGCCTCCCCTCCGATCGTCCCAGATGTTCATCCTTGGTCGGGGCCTTCCGAGCACCCGCAGTCGCCGCCCCGGGTGGCCCGATGTTCAGGCCCTCACGCCGGGCTAGTGGAACGCCGACGCCGATCCCCGACGGTGACCATCCTCCTCCTCAGCGGCCCGGACCTCCCGATCAGCCGCCTCCCGCAGCCGGAGTCCGCAGCTCCCGAGTCCGCAGGTCGAGCCGGGCGGAGTCGCAGAACCCCGCGTTGTTGATCAGCGCCGCCCGCGTTGGGAGCTCCGCAAACCGCAGCTCCATGATGTTGGTGCAGCAGGTCCAGCACTCCGGGCTCCAGACGGTGACCCCCGGTAAGACATCACCAGCCCCGCGATGTTTCAGCGCTGTCCCGCCGCTGCTGGAGCTCTGGTCGATCCCGGCAGGAAAGGCCGCGCCAATCCAGGTAGGCCGCTGGAGGGGGGGGCGTGACTCGAATAATAGTCGCGTCCTCACCAGGAAGCGGCTGAAGGACGGTATCCCCCGCACCGTGCCCTCTTCCCCCACATAAAAACATTTAAAAAATCATAAAAAACACACATCAACATAACTAAAAAAAAAATAAAAGATATCCGGCTGAAGGTGGAGGCTGCTGGCTCCAGCGCCACCGGAAGTACAAATCATTTATACAATGGGAAAGAATGTGAATCAAAACGCTCGGAGATCTGTATGAATTGGGTAAATTACTATCATTTCAACAACTACAACTGAAATACAATTTGAAAAATAATCAATATTTTAAATATCTTCAAATTCGTGATCATCTGAAATAATACACAAAAGACTATCATAATATGCCTACAGACTTACTGGATGAAGCAATGAAGACAAATGCGGAATCAGCGAATCTAATATCGTACTTATATAACATCTTAAACATAGAAATACCCACAACTGATGGAATTAGAAGAGAGTGGGAACAAGAATTAGCTATAACAATTTCTAAAGAGAGCTGGGATAATCACTTATTACAGGTGCATAAATGTTCGGTCAACGTACGACATAATCTCATCCAATTCAAAACATTACATAGACTATATTATTCAAAAACTAAAATAAATAAACTCTTCCCTCATGTCTCACCCATCTGTGTTAAACGTTTGTGTCAAGGAACTACCATAGCGCATTCTTTTCTTTTTTGTACAAAAATTCTGGAATGAAATATTTGACATCTTTACAAAATTAATTAAAATAAAACTAGTTCCAAAACCAGAATGGATTATTTTTGGAATATCGAAAGGTAACCCTGAACTATACGTGTTTCAGAAGAATTTACTCAATTACGGGCTAATGGGAAAAAAGCTCATACTTAAATTCTGGAAAAATGCGCCTACACCAACAATAAAAACGTGGATATCAAATATGTTTGAAACTACATCTGGAAGAGATGAGATTCCTCTTAGCAGGCAAAGCAGACCAATTTCAAAAGACGTGGTCTACGTGTTTGGAACTATTACAAGCATAAGGTCCAATAGTAATTAAACAATTAAATAAATAAATAGATAAATAAATAAAAGGTACCAGGATCTGGCAACGGGGGGCAAAACAACAAAGACAGACTTGGTTGGTAGTCCCCTTTCTGCGGAGTTAAATGTTATAATAGAGTGATTGTTTCTCCTTTCTTTTTCCTTCTTTTCTAGGGTCTACTTTCTTTACTTCCTTCTCAAACTCCTTTTCTAAGGGGCTTTCTTTTCTCAACATTCTCCTGCACCTTCACGACTCTTGCGCACTTTCTTTACTTTATCTTTTTCTTAAAGCTCAAAATATGAAGCGGTACAAAAAATGTATTAAGACATGTGTTGTGTAGTATTGTAACTTACCGTACTTCTAATAAAAATAAAAATTAAAAAAAGATTTTTACATTCTTTATACTCAAGCACCTCATTTACTCCATGCTGCCTATAACTATTGTAGAACTCTCTCTTTTTTCTGAACTAAGTGTCCAATTTCCCTTGTCCTCGTGTTTGAATCCTCCCTACTCTCAATGGGAAAAGCTTATCCACGTCAACTCTGTCTATCCCTCTCATCATTTTAAAGACCTCTATCAAGTCCCCCCTTAATCTTCTGCGCTCCAAAGACTAAAGCCCTAACTTGTTCAACCTTTCTCTGTAACTTAGAGATATCATGATATACACAGAGGTGCCACTTATTTTCCGAGCATTTCAATATTCTAGTATCTGAAAATCAGTATTTTGCTGAGGAAATCAGTATTTTTACGTGGTTCCATTTTGCTGAATTTAAATTATTTTTTAAATGTATTAAGGATAAGGATAAGGATACAGAGGAGATTTACTAGAATGTTGCCTGGGTTTGATGTGTTGGCCTTTATTAATCAGAGCATTGAGTGTAGAAGTTGGGATGTAATGTTAAAACTGTACAAGGCATTGCTGAGACCAATTCTGGAGTATGGTGTACAATTTTGGATGTCTAATTATAGGAAATGTTCCACCTCCCCACCTATTCCAATATTGGTGGCGAGTGGGGGAGCTTTCTGGAGTGCTGGTATGGGTTCCTGAGGTGGCAGCTCAGTCCCTCAAGCCTGATCTGCTGGCAGCTCACTCACGGCTGGTGGGCTGGCAGTTGACTCATGACTTTTACTTGAAATTCCATTTCAAGCAGCATGCAAGGCCACCGAATTCAAATCCATGTTCCCACCATTTCATGCAGGGTGCAAGGCCACCAAATTCAAGTGCAGTTTCTTACCACTATAAGCAGGGTGCAAGGTCACCTAATCCAAGTGCAGTTTCCAACCACTTCAAGCAGGGTGCAAGGCCATTGAACTCAAGTCCAGTTGCATACCACTTCAAGCTGGATCCAAGACTAGCAAATTCAAGTGCGGTTTCATACCACTTTCAACAGGGTGCAAGGCCACCAAATTCAGTGCAGTTTCATACCACTTCAAGCAGGATCCAAGCCCACCAAATTCAAATGCAGCTTCATACCATTTCATGTAGGGTGAAACCACCATAAAACCACACAAAACACCCAACTCACTGTTCAGTTGACATTCAGTGAGTTCAGTTGATTCACAGCTCAGACAGAGTCATGACCTCACACTCTCCCATCATGCAGAGGCTGAGCCACACCCACACATCCGGTTTTCTAACCCCTCCCCCCAGAAAAGGTGTGGCTTTCAGGGCGTGATTGACAGGATAGAGATTCTCAACTTTTTAAACACTAATAACACTTCTAGTTTTAATTGATGGGAAGAATTCCCTGCACATGCTCAGCGGAGGGAGACCGAGTAAGATGGCCAAACGTCACAGCTGTAAATGGTAGCGTTTTATCTAAAATTGATACAGTGCAAACAGGAAGTGCATTTGCAGTACTACCTTTTAACTTCAAGCCAAATACCCAAGCCGCCATTTGCAATAAGTAGTGCCTTTCAACGTCATGCCACCATTTGCAGTAAGTAGTGCCTTTCAACCTCAAGCCAATGCACCCACCACCATTTGCAATAAGTAGTGCCTTTCAACGTCATGCCACCATTTGCAGTAAGTAGTGCCTTTCAACTTCAAGCCAAAGCAGCCAAGCCAACATTTGTGGTAAGTAGTGCTTTTCAACTTCCAGCCAAAGCACACGCCACCATTTGCAGTAAGTAGTGCCTAACAACTGCAAGCCATATCACCCAAGTCACCATCTGCAGTAAGTAGTGCCTTTCAACCTTATGCCACCATTTGCAGTAAGTAATAATAATAATAATACATTTTATTTATGGGCGCCTTTCAAGAGTCTCAAGGACACCTTACAAAATTCAACAAAAGTAAAATAACATATAGTCCGAGTAAAATAAATAATAAAGACATTACCAGTACACAAATTAAAGACAGAATTAAATCGAAAGACAAAGACTCAGAAACACAATGTAACCATATAATAGTTACAGCACGGAAACAGGCCATCTCGGCCCCACAAGTCCATGCCGAACAATTATTTCCCTTTAGTCCTACCTGCCTGCACTCAGACCATAACCCTCCATTCCATTCTCATCCATATGCCTATACAATTTATTTTTAAATGATACCATCGAACCTGCCTCCACCACTTCCACTGGAAGCTCATTCCACACCGCTACCACTCTCTGAGTAAAGAAGATCCCCCTCATGTTACCCCTAAACTTCTGTCCCTTAATTCTGAAGTAATGTCCTCTTGTTTGAATCTTCCCTTCTCTCAAAGGGAAAAGGCTTGTCCACATCAACTCTGTCCATCGCTCTCATCATTTTAAATACCTCTATCAAGTCCCCCCTTAACCTTCTGCGCTCCAAAGAATAAAGACCTAACTTGTTCAACCTTTCTCTGTAACTTAGTTGTTGAAACCCAGGCAACATTCTAGTAAATCTCCTCTGTACTCTCTCTATTTTGTCGACATCCTTCCTATAATTGGGCGACCAATGTGAGGAGAGAGCAGCGGCAGCCAAAGCTCGCCAGCGTCCACTCTCCCCTCACGACAGCCATCATGGACACACACAAAAATAATAATTACATATACAGAAATCATCCCCCCCCCCACAATGGTTCCCACTGTGGGGGAAGGCACAATGTCCAGTCCCATCCCGAGTTCACCAATAGTCAAGCCTATTGAGGCCTCCACAGTTGCCTCCACAGTTGCTTGGCCGTTTTCGCCGGTAGCGGTTACCCTGGCGACGGGAGGGTCCTCTCAGCGGCTGGGCCACCTGGAACGGCCGCTTTCTTGCCGGAGACCGCGGCTGCTGAAGCCGACAAGGCCGCGCCGGTTTGGAGCTCACGGCTCCCGGTGTAGAAGTCGGCGCCGCCCGTGGCTGGCCGCTCTACAGACCCGCAGACCAGAGGTTTTGAGCTCGACGTTCTCAGCTCACCGGAGCTCCAGCGCGTCGGTCCAGCGCTGTGCTGCCATCGGAGCTGAAGATGCTGGGCGGTCCCCAGCAGGATGGGTCAGCAGGGCAGCCTGGAGAAAAAGCTGCCCCACCAACCAGGTAGGGACCTAGAAATATCGTTGTCCCCTTCCCCCCCCCACATTAAAAAGTCTATTCTCCCACAAACAAGGCATGGACTCACTAAAAACTACAAAACAAAGTGATTTAAATGGACAGCTGCTGGTTAGCAGCCGTTCCCCAAGATGGCTCCACCTCCTCGAAGGCCGTGTAGTGCCTATCAACTTCAAGCAATGCACCCAAGCCACCATTTGCAGTAAGTAGTGTCTTTCAACTTCATGCCACCATTTGCAGTAAGTAGTGCCTTTCAACTTCAAGCCCAAGTTCCCAAGCCATCATTTGCAGCAAGTAGTGCCTTTCAACTTCAAACCAAAGCACGCAAGCCACCATTAGCAGTAAATAGTGACTTTCTACTTCCAGCCAAAGCACCAAGCCACCATTTGCAGTAAGTAGTGCCTTTCAACTTCAAGCCAAAGCACCCAAGCACAGGTGCACAGTAGAGAGCATGTTGATTGGTTGCATCTTGGCTTGGTTTGAGCGCCCTGGAGAGGAAAATACTTCAAAAAGTAGTAAAGACTGCCCAGTCCATCATCGGCTCTGACCTTCCTTCCATCGAGGGGATTTGAATTGAATAATTGAATAACCTTTAATAATCCTTTACAGGAAATTACAGTGCCACAGCAGCTTCAAGACAGACAACACCACACATTTCCTCAGATAGCTTCAATACTTAATAAGTTAAAATACACTGAATGAATACTAAAAAAATCCAAAATTATTTTTGTGCATTATAAAACCTTATAGCAGCTGGTATACAAGACTTCCTATTTCGCTCAGTTTTGCACATTGGTGCAATCAGTCTCTGACTGAAGATGCTGCTCTTGATCACCTTCAGGGCGCAGTCGCTGCCTCAAAAAGGATGGCAGTATCATCAAAGACCCACACCATCCTGGACACACACTCATCTCCCTGCTACCTTCAGGTAGAAGGTACAGGAGCCTGAAGTCTGCAACAAACAGGTTCAGGAATAGCTACTTCCCCACAGCCATCAGGCGATTGAACCTGGCTCGGACAAAACTCTGATTATTAATAACCCATTTTCTGTTATTTGCACTTTATCAGTTTATTCATTCATGTGTGTATATATTTATATCATGGTATATGGACACATTTATCTGTTGTAGTAAATGCCTAATATTTTTCCGTGTGCTGAAGCAAAGTAAGAATTGAATTGTCCTATACAGGGACACATACAATAAACTCACTTGACTTGACAAGCTACTATTTGCAGTAAGTAGCGTCTTTCAAATTCATGCCACCATTTGCAGTAAGTAGTGCCTTTCAACTTCATGCCACCATTTGCAGTAAGTAGTGCCTTTCAACTTCAAGCCAAAGCTCCCATGCCAACATTTGCAGTAAGTAGTGCCTTTCAACATTATGCCACCATTTGCAGTAAGTAGTGCCTTTCAACTTCAAGCCAAATCACCCAAATAACCATTTGGAGGCAGTGCCTTTTTTACTTCAAACAAACCATATTTTCATTTTCAAACCACATTAAGGGTACTCACAGTTGTGTGGACATTTGTTCAGTGTTATTCAGAGCGCATAGAGACGTGACCCTTGGCTTCATCCACCATCCACCTGGATAGGAGTGAGGCACACCACTACCTTGTTTTGTAATCCCTCCCCACCCTCCAGTAGGTGCAGCAGAGAGAATGGTAATTTCTTTACACTTCAAGCCAAAGCTCCCAAGCCACCATAAGCAGCAAGTAGTGCCTTTCAACATGTAACCAAAGCTCCCAAGCCACCATTTGCAGTAAATAGTGCAATTCAACTTCAAGCCAAATCACTCAAGCCACCACTTGCAGTAAGTATTGACTTCCAACATCAAGCCAAAGCACCCAAGCCATCATTTGCAGTAAGTAGTGCCTTTCAATGTCAAGCAAAGCACCCAATCCACTATTTGCAGTAAGTAGTGTCTTTCAACCTCCAGCCAAAGCACCCAAGCCACTATTTGCAGTAAGTAGTGCCTTTCAACTTCAAGCCAAAGCTCCCAAGCCACCATCTGCTGCAAATCGTGCTTTTCAATATCAAGTCAAAGCACCCAAGCCACCAATTATAGGAAGTAGCGCCTTTCAACTTCAGGCCGAAGCACCCATGCCACCATTAGCAGTAAGTAGTGCCTTTCAACTGCATGCCCCCATTTGCAGCAAGTAGTGTCTTTCAACTTCAAGCCAAAGCTCCCAAGCCACCATTTGCTGTAAGTAGTGCCTTTCAAATTCAGATCAGTACCCAAACAACCATTTGCAGGCAGTGCCTTTTTACTACAAGCAAACAATATTTTCATTTTCAAACCACATTAAGGGTACTCACAGTTGTGTAGACATTTGTTCAGTGTTATTCAGAGTTCATAGAGACGTGACCCTTTGCTTCATCCACCTTGCAGAGCCGGAGTGAGGCGCATCACTTCCTGGTGTTATATTCCCTCCTTCTCCCTCAAGCAGGTGCAGCACAGTGTATCAGAACAGAACGAGGAGGAGGACTCAAATGCTGGCTCAGACACAGGGCAGATCAGTATTCAGGGTTTAATCGGTCCAAGTCGATTCACAGGTAAGCAAAAACGGAGACAACAGTACAACTAGGAGCAGGCAAAAACAATGTTCGAAAAACAGGCAATGGTCGAGATAACAAGGTCACAAGATTTCTAGAGCTGGCACGAGGTGATACCAAGTAGCATACACAACAAACTGGCAATGAGAACTAAAACACAAAGGGCTTAAATACAAACTGGCAGGGGATAACGAGACACAGGTGAAACACATCAGGGCGGGGCCAACAATCACACAAGGGTAAACGACCTGATAGGAAATGGAACTTGAAACGAGGAGATGTGAGACACCAAAATAAAACAAGAATGCAAACTCTACTAATAATAAAAACCAATAGGAAACAGAAACTAGATCAAACGCGAGGCCTGACAGTACCCCCTCCCCCCCTCTCTCCCCCTCCCTCCACAGCCGGCTCCTGACTGTAGATGGCTAGTGCATGTGCCTTTAACATAGTGACCTCACCACCCCTAACCACTCCCCTTATTAGGTGTATAATTGCATGCTCCCACCCTTGGCTCTCTCTCTCTCTAGCTCTGGTGACAGACCACGTACAGCTAGAGCAGTAATGTTGTGAACAGTTAATAAAACTATAGTTAAGACAAAGTGCTGTTGAGACTTCTTTACATGGTGTCACAGCTGTGACTCCGTGCCTCCTGTTTGCCAGTGTTCTTTTATTTTTCTGCCCCAGTACCCTTACCCTGATTCCTTCACTCGTGCCATGGCCAACTCTTGCCGCAAGCCCGACGCGCTTGTCTTCGACGAGGACATTGCCCATCGCTGGGATATCTTCTGACGTGATTTTCAGCATTATGTCACTATCGCCCACCCTGCTGCCACTGCTGAGACGCGAGCATCTCTGCTCCTCAACCTGGCCGGTCCCGACACCCTGGAACGGTCCGAGTCATTTGTGTATGCTGCTGGTGAAGATGCCCGTGACCCGGTATGTCTCATTGCTAAGTTCACTGCCTTGTGTGACGTTCCCACCAACTGTATACTGGAGCGTTTCAAAATGTTTAGCCGACGGCAAAACCCTGACGAGTCGGTGAATAACTATATCGCCGCTTTGAGACACCTGGCCCGGCGTTGTCGCCTGGATGCCTTGTCCCCCGAACAGGTGACCCGTGATATCCTTGTATACGGCCTCCGTGATGCTAAACTGAGAGCTGAACTTCTCAGGAACTGTCTCTGGAGGAGGCTCTGCACGCCTCCCGCATGGCTGAGGCTGTCGCCTCTACCCTGCCGCCCGATGACCATGCTGTCAACTTTGCCTCTGCCGCCGGCCGGCGGCGGGACATTGCCCCACGGCGGCAACAGGGTCCACCCCCACCCAAGTCCGGCGTCGCTCGCCGCTGCCCCAACTGCAACTTTGCCACCCATCAGTTCAATGTGTGCCCTGCCCTGGGGAAAACCTGCAATTTCTGCAGAAAGCTGAATCATTTTTCTGCAGCCTGCCGAGCCCGCGGGAATCCAGCCCCCCCTTTTCGGAGGGTGCAAGTCAACCTTGCCCAAGCTGATAGCGTGCCTGGCTCCGAGCACCTGCCTGATGATCTCGCCCTCTCTATTCCCTGCGCGAATACCCTGACCGCTTCGACGACAGGCTGGGCAAGCTGCCCAGCTGCTACAAGATTGCTGTCGACTCCAGCATGGAGCCTGTGATCCGCCCGCCACACCGCGTCTCCTTTGCCATGAAGGACAAGGTGAAGTCTGCGTTACTGAACATGGTCTCCATGGGCATCCTGAAAGAGGTGAGCGAGCCCACCCGGTGGGTCTCCACCTTGGTGGTGGCGGCGAAGAAGGACAAATCTGAGATTCGCATTTGTATTAACCCTAAGGACCTGAACCTGGCCATCAAGCGCCCGCACTACCCGATGCGCACAGTAGAGGACGTCGCTGCACAGGTCGGCCCGGCCACTGTCTTTTCAGTCCTCGATGCCAAGAGCTCTTTCTGGCAGATACCGTTAGATGAACGATCCTCTTACCTGACGATTTTCAGCACACCTTTCGGACGGTTTCGATTTTTGCGCATGCCATTCGGCATCAACTCTTCCAGCGAGGTGTTCCAACGGACCATGGAGCAGCTGTTCGCCAGTCTGCCGTGTGCTATAATAGTCGACGACATCCTGGTCTATGGCAAGGACGTGGCTGAACACGACCAAAACCTCCGCAAAGTCCTGGATCGGGCCCGGGACATTAATCTGAAACTCAACCCGAAGAAATGCCGATTCCGCGGAAGTCACTTACGTGAGCCACGTCTTTACCGCCTCGGGGCTGAAGCCCGACCCGGAGAAAACTGCTGCCGTCTCTGGAATGTCCCCTCCCACCGATGTGCCCGCTCTGCAGCGTTTCCTGGGCATGGTGAATTACCTGGGGAAGTTTATCCCTGACCTCAGTGAGCTGAGTGCGCCCCTGAGGGAGCTAATCAAAAAGGACACGGCCTGGGTTTGGTTCCCGCAACACCAACGCGCCTTCGACGTCCTGAAGTCCCGGCTGATCAGCACCCCCACGCTCAAGTTTTTCGACCTGCAGCACCCCATCATTCTCACCTGTGACGCTTCCAAGTTTGGTTTGGGTGCCGCTTGCCTGCAGCTCCACGATGGCCGGCAGCTGCCTGTGTCCTATGCGTCCCGCACCATGACCCCTGCCGAGCAGCGCTACGCTCAGATTGAAAAAGAGCTCCTTGCGGTGGTGTTTGCTTGCTCGAGGTTCAAGGACTACATTCTGGGCAACACCTTCACGATTGAGACTGACCACCAGCTGCTGGTGACCATTCTTAACAAACCGATCCACGCTGCTTCTTCCAGGCTGCAGCGCATGCTGCTGCAGCTGCAACGGTTTACCTTTACCATCGTATATCGCAAAGGCAAAGACATGTTCGTTGCCGACACGCTGTCCCGTGCCCCACTGCCATCCTCTGCCCGCCACCCCTACGAGTCGTCGGACCTAATGGTACTAAATGTCAACTTTGTACCTTCGCAGCAGATGCAGTCCCTTATTTCCCACACTGCCAAGGATCCAGCCCTGCAGCTACTATCCAACATCATCAACCAGGGTTGGCCTGAGCGCCGTTCGTCCTTGCCGGCCAGTGTTGTCCCATACTTCCTGGTCCGCGATGAGCTCGTCCTGCACGACAGCGTGGTGGTTAAGGGGCACAAGGTCGTGGTGCCCGAAGCTCTGCGAATCGCCTATTTTAAATCTGCCCACAACGGTCATCCTGGGGCCGAGGCCACTCTGTCCAGTGCCCAAGGCCAGTTCTACTGGCCCGGCATGGCCCACGACATCGGGGAGTGGGTCTCTGCTTGCCCTTCGTGCAACAGCCTGGCTCCGCATCAACAACGTCAGCCGCTGCTGCAACAACCTGCCCCTGATCTCCCATGGACGGCAGTCGCCACTGACATTTTCGAGTGGCGTAGCAAGCACTTCCTGGTCCTCGTTGACTCTTATTCTAACTGGTTTGAGGTCGACCAACTCCACTCTCTCTCCTCCTCAGCTGTCATCGGGAGGCTGCGCCGCCACTTTGCCACTTTCGGCTCCCCTGCTCGCCTTCAATCTGACAACGGCAGCCAGTTCACCAGCGCCGAGTTCCAGTGTTTCGCTTCTCAATGGAACTTCAAACATTTTACCAGCAGCCCTGAGTACCCGCAAAGCAACGGCCTGGCGGAACGTGCTGTCCGCAGTGCTAAGGACTTGCTGGAGCACTGCCGGCTGTCCAAGTCGGACTTTCACCTGGCCCTCCTCAATCTCCGCAACATCTCCCGCGACCCTGCCCAGGGCTCACCGGCTCAGCGCCTGATGGCTCGCAAGACTCGCCCCCCTCTCCCTGTTGCTCATCTCTGTTATAAATTACCTACCTCTTATTCTTAAACTATGTGGCCCCTGGTTCTGGACTTACCCCAACACCAGGAACCTCTGGCACCCACACTAATCACGAATCTATCTATCTCTACCTTAAAAATATCCACGGCCATCTGTGGCAAAGAATCCCACAGATTCACCACCCTCTAACTAAAGAAATTCTTCCTCATCTTCCGTAAAGGACGTCCTTTTATTCTGAGGTTGTGACCTCTGGTCCTCGACTTTCCCAATAGTGGAAACATCCTCTCCACATCCACTCTATCCAGGCCTTTCGCTATTCGGTAAGTTTCAATGAGGTACCCTCTCATCCTTCAAAACTCCAGCGAGTACGCGCCCAGTGCCGCCAAACGCTCATCGTAGGTTAACCCACCCGTTCCTGCTTGGGTCCAGCACCAGAGAGCAGAATGTGGTTAACAGCAGCTCTCTGTCTCCCTCTACCAACCACCCCACCCCCCCCACCCCCAATCTGTAAATCCGCACGCAGCCCCCCCCCCCCCCCCCCCGCTACCCCAACCGCTCCCTCCCCGACCTCCTGGGTGTCGTTGTCTGCAGAACCACTCCGGTGAAACGGCTGGAATGTCGGGATCTTCCCCTTCTCCGGGTCCTGTGGGAGGGGGAAGGGGATGGGGAGGGGGATGTGGAGGGGGATGGGGGGCTGGGGGGGGGGGGGGGGGGTGGTAAACAGAGGGATCGTCACTAAACCACAACTCTCACCAACTCCCGCAGATGCTCAGGTCTGTGTACCGTGTTATATGAAATAGATTGGCGTTCATAACAAGAGGAGTTGAGTATAGGAG
This sequence comes from Leucoraja ocellata, assembly GCA_036785375.1. NCBI lineage: Eukaryota > Metazoa > Chordata > Chondrichthyes > Rajiformes > Rajidae > Leucoraja > Leucoraja ocellata. The sequence continues at coordinate 123,848 of JAWMAR010002354.1, forward strand.
CAAAGAGGTCCTTCTGCAGTTGTACAGAGCCCGGTCAGACTGCACCTAGAGTGTTGTTCGCAGTTTTGGTCTCTAAATTTGAGGAAGGACATTCTTGCTATTGAGGAAGTGCAGCGTAGGTTTACAGGATTAATTCCCGGGATGGTGGGACTGTCATATGCTGAGAGAATGGAGCGGCTGGGCTTGTACACTCTGGAGTTTAGAAGGATGAGAGGGTTTCTTATTGATTATTTAGGGTTTGGACACGCTAGAGGCAGGAAACATGTTCCCGATGTTGGGGGAGTCCAGAACCAGGGGCTACAGTGTAAGAATAAGGGGTAGGCCATTTAGAACGGAGATGAGGAAAAACTTTTTCACACAGAGTTGTGAGTTTTTTGGAATTCTCTGCCTCAGGTGGAGGCCGATTCTCTGGATGCTTTCAAGAGAGAGCTAGATAGGGCTCTTAAAGATAGCGGATGGGGAGAAGGCAGGAACATGGTACTGATTGGGAATGATCTGCCATTATCACATTGAATGGCGAAGGGTCGAATGGCCTACTCCTACACCTATTGTCTATTGTCAAGCTGGAAAGGGTTCAGAGATGTTGCCAGGCCTAGAGGGGGTGAGCTATAGGGAGAGGTTGAATAGGCTGGGTCTCTATTTCATGTAGCGCAGGAGGATGAGGAGTGATCTTATAGAGGTGTACAAAATCATGAGAGGAATAGATCGGGCAGACGCAGGGTAGAGTTTCTTGCCCAGAGTAGGGAATCGAGGACCAGAGGACATTAGGTTCAAGGTGACGGGGAAAAGATTTAATAGGAATCCGAGGGGTAACCTTTTCACACAGGTGGTGGATGTATGGAACAAGCTGCCAGAGGAGGTGGACAGTGACTTGCGGTGAGGTCAATGGCTGGGGAGACACTGGCTTCTACCCCATCCTAACTTAGTTGTGTGTGTTAGTTGTGTGTGTTAGTTGTGTGTGTTAGTTGTGTGTGTGCGTTAGTTGTGTGTGTTAGTTGTGTGTGTGTGTGCGTGTGTGTGTGGGTGTGTTAGTTGTATGTGTTAGTTGTGTGTTTGTGTGTGTTGGTTGTGTGTGTGTGTGTGTGTGTTACTTGCGTGTGTGTCTTAGTTGTGTGTGTGCGTTAGTTGTGTGTGTGTGTGTGTGTGTGGTTGTGTTAGTTGTGTGTGTGTGTGTGTGTTAGTTGTCTGTGTGTTAGTTGTCAGTGCGTGATGTGTCTGGGAGGAAAGGAGAGAAGGGTGAGAGGGAGAGAATGGAGGGAGGGAAGTAGAGAAGGAAGGGAGGGGAGGAGAGAAGGGAAAAGAGAGGGAGGAAGGAGGGAGGGAAGGGAGAAGGGAGGGAGGGGAGGGAGAAGGGAAGGGAAGGGAGAGGGTCGGCGGCGGGAGTGGATGCCGGGGTCCCGAGCCGAGAGTAGAGTTACTCCATGGTGGGGCCCAATTGGGAGCTCTGTCTCAGCGGCCCAGAGCCTCCGAATCGGCCGCTACAAATCAACGAATCCACCTCCCAGTCAGCGGCTGGAAAGTCAGCGCCGCCAGCAGTGGAATCCAGTACTGCGCCGCCGCTGCTAACGTGGAGGGAGAGTGAGGCAGCGTCAATGTTTTCAAAGTTTTTCCTGTTAAATGGGTGATTGGAACGTGACTGACCATAAAATGCCAACAAAAAAACAGAAAACGTTGTCGGCATTCAGCAGGTCGGGCAGTGTACAGTATCTGGATAGGTAAGGGTTAATATTTCTGAGGTAATATGGAGCAGCAGATTGAACCGCTGCCTCACGGGGCCAGAGACCCGAGTTCGATCCTGACCATGTTCACTGTTCGGAGGTGCACATTCTCCCTGTGACCGCGTGGGTTTCCTCGGGGTGCTGCGGTTTTCTTCCACATTCAAAAGACATGCGGGTTTGTAGGGTAATTGGTCCTCTGTAAATTGCCCCAAGTTTGTTGGGAGTGAACGGGAAGGTGGGATAACAGAGACCAAGTGTTAATTGGTGATCGATGGTCGATGTGCACTCGGTGGGCCGAAGGGACTACTTCCATGCTGTATCTAAGTAAAGTAAGCTCCACTCTGGCCAGAAAATCAACCTTGTACTGCCGCTCAACAGAGAAAACAAGTCGTCATCAATACAGCACAGGAACAGGCCCTTCAACCCACACTGTCTAGTTTATGGAAGGAGCATTCAGAAGCCTGATAACAGAGGGGGTGACGCTGTTCCTGAGACTGGTAGTAGGCGCTTTTAAGATTATGTACCTTCAGCCCGACAAGAACAGTGAGAAGAAGGAATGACCGGGGTAGAACAAGTATTTGATTATGTTGGCTGCTTTTCATGATGAGGGATGATCTTAGAAGAGATGTAAAACAGCATGAGAGGAATAGATCGGGGAGCCGCACAGAGCCTCTTGCCCAGAGGAGGGGAATCAAGTACCAGAGGAACCTAATGGTTGTGGGTAAGGAGCTGGGAATGGGAGCTATAATGAACCTGTCGGTTATGTTAATGGAATAGAACAGTTCCTTCAGCCCACATCAGACCGCAGTGCCTCTATCGTATGTGCCCCGACCACCACTCAAGCAGTGCGTTCCAGTAACCCGCCACCGTGTGTAATGAAACATGCCCGGCACATCTCCTTGAAAGACCCTTCTACTGTGCTAAAATCGATGTCCTCTCATCTTTGGCTGTTCCATGAACTTCTCGCAACCTGGTCGGCGCCCACTGTACCGCCCAGGTCAGACCTGTATTTTACCGGATTGCTTGTAAAAACAAGACATTTCACTGATCCGAGGTATATTGAACAATAGAGTATGAATGTTTAAGAAAGAACTGCATATGCTGGAAACATCGAAGGTAGACAAAAATGCTGGAGAAACTCAGCGGGTGAGGCAGCATCTCTGGAGAGAAGGAATGGGTGGCGTTTCGGGTCGAGACCCTTCTTCATTACAGTGCCTGGTATTGAAGTGATGTTATTGTGTCTGGTATTGAAGTGATGTTATCACCCTTCATCAGACTGGTGTGGGGGCGGGAAGAAGAAAGTAAAGGCGGAGACAGTGGGATGTGGGAGAGCTGGGAAGAGGAGAGGAAGCAGGGAGACAGCAGGGACTACCTGAAATTGGAGAAGTAAATGTTCATACCGCTGGGGTGCAAACTACGCAAGTGAAATATGAGGTGCTGCTCCTCCAATTTGCGGTGGGACTCACTCTGACCATGGAGGAAGCGAGGTCTGTATTTTACCGGATTGCATGCAAAAGCAAATAATTCCACTGTCACTAGGTACATGTGACAATAGAGTATAATTGAATCATTGAATTCAAGTTTACACATGAGATTATTAAATAAAAATCGAGCGTATATGAAGGAACTGCAGATACTGGTTTAAGTCGACGATAGACACAAAATGCTGGAGTAACTCAGCGGGACAAGCATCATCTCTGGAGAGAAGGAACGGGTGACGTTTCGGGTCGAGACCCTTCTTCATTACAGTGTCTGGTATTGAAGTGATGTTATTGTGCAGACTAACATTATGAACAATTCACGATAGGAAACACTGATGTATTTAATTTCAGGGAATGAAATTTACCCAAAGCTGATTTCAAATGACATCCACTTTCTGGTGAGGGCTGTGATTGACGGGACTGAGCTCCGCCTCCCCTCAGCCGGGCCCCGCCCCTTTCATTCATTGTTCCGCCGCCGTTTCGCGCCCGAAACCCCATTGAACGCGGGTTCAGCAGCAGCCGCGGCGGCTCCACAGCTCCGGGCTCCCCCGGGTCCTAAAGCCCGCCGACACATTGTGGTGTTCCAAGTGGGCTCTGCCTGCCTCTCTGTACAATGCGGGTAACGTTCCTTGTTTCTGTTGTAGCCACACCCCTCCCTCGCCGCTTTCTCAGCTACATCGTGGCGGCTATTTGAGGCATGTAATGGGGGGGGAGGGGGCAACGCGGCACATGGGACTAGCTTAGATGGGGCATCTTGGTCGGCATGGAACAATTAGAAACATAGAAACACCCCCACATCAGTCTGAAGAAGGGTTTCGACCCGAAACGTCCCCTATTTCCTTCGCTGCATAGATACTGCCTCTCCAACATAAACAAGCTGTACAGACGTGCACATTATCCAAATTCAGTGAAGTGACATTGAATATCTCCATTGAATTCATCTATTACATTGAATGGAATTAATGATACCGCAAGTACATTTCATTTGAAAGGTCCAATACCTTGACATTTTTACAACCCTGATCATCTGCCCCTGTTGCTTCCCTCCTTCTCCCTAATCCTCGAGGACGGACTTTGAATGCCGCCCTCCGCCCTGACACAAGAAGCTCTGAGTCTTGGTGTTGAAACAAAGAACTACAGATGCTGGTTTATACCAAACATAGACACAAGTGCTGGAGTAACCCAGCGGGTCAGGCAACATCTCTGGAGTGAAAGGGTGGGTGACGTTTCGGGTCGAGTCCGTTATTCAGACGAGAGGGGTGGGTGGGATGGGAATGGAGACCTGGAGGCGAGGAAAGTCCTGGACCAATTAGAACTGGCTGTAAGTGTGGTTCACATTAGTTTATTGTCACGTGTACCGAGATGCAGTAAAAAGCTTTTGGTTGCGTGCTATCCAGTCAGCGGAAAGAAGGATCGACCCAGGGTCACCAATGAGGAAGATACTAGTTCAGCGCTGCTCTCTAGTTGAATAGGATGATTCCGTTGTCTGATAACCGCTGGGAAGAACCTGTCCCTGAATCTGGGGGAGTGCGTTTTCACACTTTTACATCATTTGCCTGATGGGAGAGGGGAGAAGGGAAGAGGGCAAATGGCAAATGGTGCCTAGGTGCCATTGGCGGCGAGGGTAGGTGTGAGCTGAAGACTGGTGTATGAGAGGCAGGTGCAGTGACGGGGATTAGAATGAAGCCGGAGGGAGGTCTGGGTCCATCCTGAGCCCGGGCTGTGAACACGCATCCTGATCCCGGGTGCGGGCGGCGGGTTCCACTGCCCAACAGGAGCAAGTCAGTTACACCCGAGGCCTCGTTAGCGCCGGCCCTGTCCCTTCCGCACTGAGTCACAGAGTCACAGTCACGGAAACAGGCCTTTCGGCCCAACTTGACCATGCAGATCAAGATGCCCCATCTGCACAAATCCCACCAGGCCGCGTTTGGTTCATGTCCCTCTATCCTTCCCTATAATGCTGTTATAGTTCCGACCTCATCTACCTCCTCATACACCCACCGCCTTCGATGTGTCCCTTTCGCTCGTGACCTCGAGTTCTGGCAACATCCTCGTAAATCTTTCCTGCTCTCTTTCCAGCTATCTGTTCTGCCATCGCCTGCCGCAAGCCCTGTTCAGGGCTGTTTCATATCTAACATCCCTCCCTCGTGTGAGATTAGTTGGAAGCGGCCAGGACACCTTCACACTGAACACCAAAGATCCTATAGCAAGCTCCGCAATAGAATCTTTGCTGAACACTTGCAGCCAAATGACATTCATTCCCCGAGACGGCAGCGTGTGCTGTAGACACTCGAGATACTGCAGGGGGTCAGCAATTGTGCGAAAGGCAATGCGTTTTGAAATAGGAAGTGGCGGAGTTAAAAATGGCTGCGAAAGACCAGGTCGAGAGTTTAACTGAGGAGGCAACATGCCCCATCTACCTCGATTTCTTTGCCGATCCGGTTATACTGGAGTGTGGGCACAACTTCTGCCGCTCCTGTATCACACAGAGTTGGGACAAGGAGAGGAGAAACTCCTGCCCGGAATGTAGAGAGGAGTTTGTAGACCGCAGCCTCGGGGTGAATCGAGCTTTGGGGAGACTGTCTGAGAAAGTTCGAACACTGAGCCTAAACCGGACTGAGAAGGAAAGTAAACTTCAGTGCGAGGAACATCAGGAAGAACTCAAGCTGTTTTGTGAAACGGACAAGAAGCTGATCTGTGTGATTTGTCGAAGTGCGCGGGAACACAGAGATCACCGCAGATTCTTGTGTTCTTTGGGTTTTTTTCATACCTACGGAATGCTAAATTTTACACAGCGGGAATGTGGCAAGGATTGACAACTCTTCTTCCTGGGAGAATTATTTTGCTGTTCGGGGTGAGATTGAGTATAGGCCTGTATACTCGAGAGTTCGGGTGTATTGGAGGAGATCTCAGCGAAACGCAAAGGTCTTACATGGCGCAGTGGGCTGGATGCAGGGAAGATCTTTCCCCTGTCATAGAAACATAGAAAATAGGTGCAGGAGTAGGCCATTCGGCCCTTCGAGACAGCATCGCCATTCATGGTTGATCATGGTCATGGTTGATCATCCAACATCTGCATCCCATTCCGTTTTTTTCCACATATCCCTTAATTCCCTTAACCCTAAGAGCAAAATCTAACCCTCTCTTGAAAACATCCAGCGATTATGGCCTCCACTGCCTCCTGTGGCAGAGAATTCCACAGATTCACAACTCTCTGGCTGAAAATGTTTTTCATCATCTCAGTTTCAAATAGCCTATCGCTTATTCTTAATCCATGACCCCTAGTTCTAACTCTCCCGACATCGGGAACATTTTTCTCGCATCTACCCTGTCCAATCCTCTAAGAATTGTATATGTTTCTATAAGATCCTCTCTCATCCGTCTAAATTCCAGCGAACACAAGCCCAGTCGACACATTCCTGGTGAACCTACACTGCACTCCCTCATTAGCAATAATGTCCTTCCTCAAATTAGGAGACCAAAATTGCATACATTACCCGATGTGCGGTCTCACCAGTACAACTGCAGTAGGGCCTCCTTGCAGTCAACATGCCATTAGTTTTCTTCACTGCCTGCTGTACCTGCATGCTTACTATCGGCGACTGATGTACAAGTACATCCAGGTCTCGTTGCACTTTCCCTCCCCTAATCTGACCTAATTCAGATAATAATCTGCCTTCCTTTTCTTGTCACCAAAGTGGATATCCTCACATGTATCCACATTATACTGCATCTGTCATGCTTCTGCCCACTCACCCAACCTATCCAAGTCAGTCTGCAGCTTCATAGCATCCTCCTCGCAGCTCACACTGCCACCATAGCTTTGTGTCATCTGCAAACGTAGAGATGTTACATTTAATTCCCTTGTCTAAATCGTTAATATATATTGTAAACAACTGGGGTCCCAGCACTGAGCCTTGCGGTACCACAGTAGTCACTGCCTGCCATTCTGAAAAGATCTGTTAATTCCTACTCTTTGTTTCCTGTCTGCCAACCAATTCTCTAGCCATGTCAATTCCCTAACCCCAATACCGTGTGCTCTAATTTTGCATACTAATCTCTTGTGTTGGATCTTGTCAAAGGCTTTTTGAAAGTCCAGACACACTACATCCACTGGCTCTCCCATATCCATTCTACTTATTACATCCTCAAAAAATTCCAAATGATTAGTCAAGCATGATTTCCTCTTCATAAATTCATGCTGACTTTGACCGATCCTGTCACTGCTTTCCAAATGCGCTGCTATAACATCTTTAATAATCGACTCCAGCATCTTCCCCACGAGCGAAGCAAGGCTAACTGGTCTATAATTCCCTGTTTTCTCTCTCTCTCCTTTCTTAAAAAGTAGAGTTACATTGGCTACCCTCCAACCCCAGGAACTGATCCAGGGTCGAGAGTACATTGGAAAATGATCACCAATGCATCCACGATTTCTACTGGGATGCAGACCATATCTGCCCCACAGCCAGGGGCTGTGGGGCAGAAACCCGGTGGACAACAGGTCGGCGCTGGACGGCTACCATTTAATCCCCAAATTCCGCATCGTGAAACCCCAGTGAGCGCGGAAATAAAACTAGGGGGAATGCAAACGTGGGAAGAGTGAAATAAACAGCAACTGAAATCAGCAACGGAACAGAAATTACTTTTATAAAATATAAAGATTGAACCAATTTCCCTTCCCGCGGGTTCAGCAGCAACCGCGGGTGGCGGGTCCTGAGCTCCGGGCTCCCCCGGGTCCTCAAGTCCACTGTCTCGTTTTGAAGGGTGCAAGAGCCGTCTGGGAAAATAGAAACCCGGTAAAAGTGACCATGTGGTGGTGCAGAAAAAGAGGGGCGGATGATTTGGAAATTACTAAAGGAGGGGTAAGCTGAATGCCGAGAACACGAGGCAGAAGGTTTGTTAATTACGTGAAAATATTGAATCTATCGTTGAGTCTTGAAGCCGTGGGGAGCCGTGCGAAGATGTAACAGATTTCTATGTTCGTGAACCTCACTGACCAGCAGCGCAACGCACGATATTGATCGAGCACCAAAGGAACTAAAGCAATACTGAAACTGATTGAAGGCAGACACAAAATGCTGGAGTAAGTCAGCATCGACGGAGAGAAGGAATAGGTGATGTTTCGGGACGAGACTCTTAGAAGGATCTCGACCCAAAACGCCACATATTCCTTTTCTCCATAGATGCTGCCTCACCCGCTGTGTTACTCCGGCATTTTGTGTCTACATTCGATTTTATCCAGCATCTGCAGTTCTTTCTTTCACCTGAAACAAATTAGTTTGTTGGAACGTGCATTCTCATCGGTTCCCTCGTATGTATTGATTATTCATTAATAATCGGTGAAATGTAGTATTGACTTGACTGGGATATTTGCAATCGTCTTCAGTCAGGACAATCAGTTGATGCATTCCAGCATATCTCGCCTCAAGACTTGAATTTAATTCTTTGCTCCATGATAGGGCCAAGTCTCAAGACGATTTTTTATTCCTTCAGTTTTAAGACCAACCATCTTCAGGTAGTATCAGAACTGAACGAGGAGGAGGACTCAAATGCAGGCTCAGACACAGGGCAGACCAGTTTCAGAGTTTAATCGGTCCGTCGGTACACAAACCAGTGGTCGAAAAGCAGGCAATGGTAGAGATAACAAGGTCAAAAGATTTCTAGAGCTGGCACGAGGTGAAACAAAGTAACATATACAACGAACTGGCAATGAGAACAAAAACACAAAGGGCTTAAATACACAGACTAACGGGATAACGAGACACAGGTGAAACACATCAGCGCGATGCCAACAATCACACGAGGGGAAACGACACGACAGGAAATGGGACCTGAAACGAGAGGAGATGAGACACCAAAATAAAACAAGAATGCAAACAACAATAATAATAACAATAAGAAGCAGAAACTAGATCAAACGTGAGACCCGACAGTTTCCGGGATTCCACCCTCAGAGTAAGTCTCGAGTGGAGAGCCACATCTTTTGGCCAGGCGAGTATACCGGAGCCGGCGTTCTTCCACGATCAGCCATCCTCTTGTAAGGCGCAGAACTGCGCAACAGCATCTGACGAGCCCCATTCCAAACCTTGCGACAGCGACGAATGAGAGCCTGAGTGGAGGGCACACTGGACTCCTTCTCCACAGCAGGGAACAATGGTGGTTGATAACCATAGGCACACTGGAATGGAGAGAGACCAGAGGAGGAGCAAGGAAGTGTGTTGTGTACATACTCCACCCAAATAAGGTTTTTGCTCCAAGTTGAAGGGTTCTGTGCCACCAAGCACCGCAGTCCTGTCTCCAATTCCTGGTTAAGGCGTTCAGTCTGTCCATTGGATTCCGGGTGATAACCAGATGCAAGGCTGACCGTGGCGTCCAACAGAGAACAAAACTCCTTCCAAAACCTGGACACGAACTGAGGCCCCCGGTCAGACACAATGTCCCTGGGAAATCCATGAATTCAAAAAACATGAAACAACATGACCTGCCGTTTTCTTGGCGGAGGGAAGCTTGTGCAACGGAATGAAGTGAACCAACTTAGAAAATCTCTCCACTACAGTCACGACTGTGCTGTTGCCTTCAGAAGAGGGCAAGCCCATGACAAAGTCCATGGAGATGTCTGACCAGGGGCATGAGGGGACAGGCAGCGCATTCAGGAGGCTAAAGGCGGGCAGACGTGAGGTCTTGTTCCGAGCACAAATACTGCAGGCGGCAACGTACTCCTTAATCCCCCTCTCCATGGAAGGCCACCAAAACCTTTGTTTGGCTACAAACAGGGTTCGGCGGACACCGGGATGACAGGAGATCCGAGACGGATGAGCCCAGTGAATCACCTGTGAACGAAGAGACCCGGGAACAAACAGACGATTAGAAGGACACCCTAGCGGAGACTGAACACCAGCAGTTGCCTCGGAAACTCTCTTCTCAATCTCCCAAGTAACTGCCCCAACAAAACAGGAAGCGGGCAGGATGGGAGTTGAAACCTTAGGGGCCGGGTCACAATCAAACTCTCTGGAGAGAGCATCAGGTTTGCCTTTCTTGGCACCAGGGCGGTAAGACAGTACAAAATCAAACCGATTAAAGAAGAGAGCCCACCTTGCTTGGCGCGAGTTGAGGCGTTTGGATGACTTGATGTATTCCAGGTTCCTGTGGTCTGTCCAAACTAGAAACGGCTGCTCTGTGCCCTCCAACCAGTGTCTCCATTCCTCCAAGGCTGTTTTAACCGCTAACAGTTCACGGTTACCCACATGGTAATTTCTCTCAGCAGGAGAAAGCTTTCTTGAGAGGAAAGCGCAGGGATGTAATCGACCATCTGTGGAGGATTTTTGGGAGAGTACGGCCCCGATGCCCACACCCAAGGCGTCCACCTCAACCACGAACTGGAGTGACGGGTCAGGGTGAACCAGGATGGGGGCTGAGGAGAAGCTCCTCTTGAGTCTCATAAATGCAGTTTCTGCTTGAGGGGACCAAGAGAAAGGCACGTGGGGTGAGTTGAGAGCATGGAGTGGTGCAGCAGTGACACTAAAGTTCTGGATAAACTTCCTATAAAAATTAGTACACCCAAGGAACCCCTGAAGTCACTTACGACTGGAGGGTGTAGGCCAGTTGGCCACAGCACTGACCTTGCTCGGGTCCATCTGTATATCAGCAGGTGATACAACATAACCAAGGAATTGAACAGTGTTAGCATGAAATTCACATTTGTCAGCTTTCACAAACAGATCATTCAGGAGCAAACGTTCCAGCACCTGGTGTACATGCTGCACATGGGAAGTCTCGTCTGGAGAAAAGATCAAAATATCATCAAGGTACACAAACACAAATTTGTTCAGCATGTCACTTAATACATCATTAAACAGGCCTTGAAAAACTGCTGGAGCATTAGTAAGACCAAACGGCATGACCAGATATTCATAATGACCACTGGGTGTGTTAAACACAGTTTTCCATTCATCCCCCTCCCTTATCCTCACCACATGATAAGCATTTCTAAGAACTAACTTAGTGAATACTTTAGCGTCTTTTAACAGTTCAAATGCAGAGGAGATAAGAGGAAGAGGGTACCTGTTTTTAACAGTAATGTAATTGAGTCCTCTGTAGTCAATGCAGGGCCAAAGTGTTTTATCCTTTTTATCTACAAAGAAGAATCCAGCTCCTGCAGGTGAAGAGGAAGGTCTGATCATCCCAGCAGCAAGGGCATCGTCAATGTACTTTTCCATGGCGAGCCGCTCAGGTGAAGACAAGGAGTAGAGATGACCCTTAGGAGGCGCTGTACCTCGCAGAAGGTCGATGCAGCAGTCGTACGGTCTATGCGGCAGAAGAGATGTGGCCTTGGCCTTGTTGAACACCTCCTTCAGGCCCAGATAACACGAGGGAACATTGGTGAGATCTGGAAAGTCCCCCTCCCTTGATCAGGGAGGCTGCCAGAGGGTGGTCCTGGAAGATCCCAGCAAACTGCTCCTCGACGGATCCTTCATAGACTCACGAGAAGAATCATGCACCAGACAGGTGAGTTTACAGTTATTCCCCCAGGAAATTACTTCCCCAGTATCCCAGTTCATTTGAGGATTATGGTCAGACAGCCAAGGGAGCCCCAAAACCAGAGGATGAAGAGAAGAGTCGAGGAGGAGAAAACTGATGGTTTCAATGTGATTACCTGCCATGATGAGTTGAACAGGTTGAGTTCGGTGAGTTACCCTGTACAGTAGGCGCCCATCCAGTGCACTAGCCTCCAGAGGATTTTGAAGCTGTTCACGTTCCAGCTTGAATTCATCAGCCAAGCGAATGTCCAAGAAGTTGTCATCTGCCCCAGAATCAACCAAAGCCACTGGGAATACACCAACAATTGTACAGCCGTGAGTTGACGAGAGGAAAGGTTCATAGGAGCGGTACAACTCACCAATGTCCTCTTTCATTGGTGAGCCTTCTTTTACTGAACAGCTGTTCAACAAATGCCCCAGTTCACCACAGTAAAAACACCTCCCCTCCCTTAGGCGGCGCTGCCGTTCCTCCGGGCTGAGTTTGGCTCGTCCCACCTGCGTGGGCTCCTCTGAAGAGACAGGTGGCATTGTAGGCTGACTGGACCGGCCGAGAGGGAACAAGTCCCGACCGGAAGGTGAAGGGCGACGCTGCCACCACGGCTGGGAGGAGGAACGAACTGCAGCCGATCTCCTCTCTCGCTCTCTTTCTCCGAGCCTAGCATCAATCTGGACAGCCAGGGAAATCATAGACTCAAAGTCGGAAGGCAGTGTTAGTGGAGCCAATTGATCTTTGATAACTTCAGACAATCCATTGCGAAAAGCATCCAACAAAGCAGCCTCATTCCATCCACTCTTGGCAGCAACAGTTCGAAAGTCAATAGCAAAATCCATAACTGTGCGATTACCTTGTTTCATGGAGACCAGGTTCTGTGAAGCCTCTCGGCCAGGATTGGAGTGATCAAACGTGCGGGAAGGAGCTTCCATGAACAGGACCGACGTCTGGCAAACAGGAGAATTCTGAGACCACTCCGCCGTGGCCCAATCCTCCGCCCTACCCGACAGGTGCGTGATGATAAAGGCTACCCTTGAGCGTTCTGATGGAAAGGAAGCCGCTTGAAGTTCGAAATGCAGTCCACACTGAATCAAAAAAGGTCTACACTTCTCCGATTCCCCCGAGAAGTGTTCCGGTCTTGCCAGGTGGACGAATGGAGACGCTGTGGCAGCCGTGGCCATCAGAGCTCCTGGAGACACAGACAAGGAAACAGACTCGGCAGGCACGGGAGCCGCAGCAGGAAACAAAGAATTCATCCGAGTAACCAGGTGTTCAAACCGAGAACTTAAAGCGTTCACCTGTGAACCGATGTCCGCCTGGAACCCCTGCTGACGCTCACCGAGGTCCCGGAACCCGGCGACGATTGAAGTGAGTTGACCCTCATAATGCGAGACGCGCTCCTCTTGCTTCTGGAGCGCTGCACGACAAGGATCAGGGCCCGCTGAGTCCATTGTGGGCCAGTTCGTAATATCAGAACTGAACAAGGAGGACACAAATGCAGGCTCAGACACAGGGCAGATCAGTCTTCAGAGTTTAATCGGTCCAAGTCGGTACACAGGTAAGCAAAACAGAGGCAACAGTACAATCTAGGAGCAGGCAAAAAACAGAAGTCGAGAAACAGGCAATGGTCGAGGTCACAAGATTTCTAGAGCTGGAATGAGGTGATACCAAGTAGCATACACTACGAACTGGCAATGAGAACTAAAACACAAAGGGCTTAAATACAGACTAGCAGGGGATAACGAGACACAGGTGAAACACATCAGGGCGGGGCCAATAATCACATGAGGGTAAACAACCTGATAGGAAATGGGACCTGAAACAAGAGGAGATGCGAGACACCAAAATAAAACAAGAATGCACACTCTAATACTAAAAAACAATAAGAAACAGAAACTAGATCAAACCCGAGACCTGACAAATATAGTGAATAAAATATAAATGAAGCCAACATGCCAAGATAGTTCGCTATAGGAGATCTTATCAACAAGTATTCTGGACCCACTGTCAACATCTGAAATTACAGTAAAATATCATATAGAATTAACATAAGAACAAATCTGATTATAACTACATAACTGCAGAATGGATGATATATCACTTAAATGCAATTGCTTTCAGGGGTGGGGAGAGACATGTATATTGAAGATGCATTTTTCCTCAAGTAGGTCAATTTATGCCTACTGAATAAAGTCTGTATTCATGCCTACTATGTTCTATTGTGCTGAAGCAAAGCAAGAATTTCATTGTCCTATCTGGGACACATGACAATAAACTCTCTTGACGACTTAATTTAACTTAAATGTAGAAGAGCTTACAATAAATACCATGCCTGCCTTACGACAAGAACAAAACCAAAAATGTGCAGCAGTGTAAAACTTGATACCCTTATTATTGTTTAAGAAGAAACTGCAGATGCTGGAAAATCGAAGCTAGACATGCTGGAGAAATTATTATCGAGCTGGAGCATTTTTGTCTACCTTTATTATTGTGCTAAGTCTAGATCTATAAAAGAAGACTTTCTAATAACTTGCTCATGTACCAAAAAATGTCATGTAATATAATACATTGTCGGGATCATAAGAATAGGATTATATATGTTAGTCATCATACACTGGGAAGGAAATAAAGGCTTTAATGTGTGCTCCTTGTGGCTTGTCGTTGTTCCCAACAACTCTATTTATCATGTATTTTAATCACCATTGATCATGTATATTGTGTATATTTAATAGCATTTATCATGTATTTTGAACACAATTAATCCGTGTATATTGTGTATATTTAACACAATTTATCCTGTATTTTTAACACTATTTCAAACCGGCTTAAACACAAGCCGATTCGAGATCTCCACGGCTTGGAGGTCCTAAATCGGCCGCCTCCTACTGGAGACCGGGGCTTCAGAGTGTTATAGTCCGCAGGCCAGCGATCTGAGCAATTCTTCTGGCTCCGCGACCTGAGCTCTAGGAAGAGATCGGCCTCAAGACAGAAAGTTTTTTTTTTTTTCTTACCTTTCGTCTTGAAGAAAGAGTGCTGTAAAATGCTTGAATCGCTTACATTGGCGATTCGAGCACTATAGCAGAACGGCTCGCTACGCTGGTAGATGTGTACGCCATGACAGCAGCCCATTCAAAAAAAACCCCTAAAAGCTTTTTCGTCGAGTGGTTTATCTTGCTCCTCTATAATCTTTGGTCGGAATGGAATACGAGTCTGTATGGAAGCAACTCATATAACCATATAACAATTACAGCACGGAAACAGGCCATCTCAGCCCTACAAGTCCGTGCCGAACAATTATTTTCCCTTAGTCCCACCTGCCTGCATTCATACCATAACCCTCCATTCCCTTCTCATCCATACGCCTATCCAATTTATTATTAAATGATACCAACGAACCTGCCTCCACCACTTCCACTGGAAGCTCATTCCACACCGCTACCACTCTCTGAGTAAAGAAGTTCCCCCTCATGTTACCCCTAAACTTCTGTCCCTTAATTCTGAAGTAATGTACTCTTGTTTGAATCGTCCCTATTCTCAAATGGAAAAGCTTGTCCACATCAACTCTGCCTATCCCTCTCATCATTTTAAATACCTCTATCAAGTCCCCCCTTAACCTTCTGGGCTCCAGAGAATAAAGACCTAACTTATTCAACCTTTCTCTGTAACTTAGTTGTTGAAACCCAGGCAACATTCTAGTAAATCTCCTCTGTACTCTCTCTATTTTGTTGACATCCTTCCTATAATTGGGCGACCAAAATTGTACACCATACTCCAGGTTTGGTCACACCAATGCATTGTACAATTTTAACATTACATCCCAGCTTCTATACTCAATGCTCTGATTTATAAAGGCCAGCATAACAAAAGCTTTCTTTACCACCCCGTCTATACCAATGATCCTAGAGGAGCAAGATAGACCACTACTCGAAAAACGCGTAGTACGACGTGTGTGATGGTCGACGCCATTTTTCGAGGCATTTATTGGCCACACTGTCATGGCGTGCTGGTCTAAATTTCATCTCACTGCTCTGCTATCAAGTATTCTAATCGTAAATCTAAACGACCCAACCTGTCATTCTTTAGGTTCCCCAATAAAAAAGAAAGGTGAGAAAATATTTTTATTATTTTCAGTCGATATTCTGTCGTGAAAATGGTATTTTCTGTTCTCCCATCAACGGCCATTTGGAAACTGGGTTTGTCGGTACATTAGAAAGTTATTAGACTTATTTTTAATAGTTCTTTACTCACCACAATAATAAAGACAATTTTAACACTTCTGTACGTTTTTGGTTTTGTTTTGTAAGGGATTAGTCTGCACAATATGGCCCGCGGACACATTAGGTCCAGTGACCAGGAGATTTTTCGAGTCCGAGAATGGGCGGCTGTTACCCATTATATTCCTCGAACATAGGGACATAGCAAACAACACTCACATACATACAAGACATCACAAGCAAAGATCACAAGCCCGCCGTGAAGAAGGGTGCAATCAAATATTATATAACTCTGCTCTATCATCTTTGGGTGCAATGGTGGGTCGGGGGGTTCGGTGGCGGCGGCCGCAATCAAAGATACTAGTGGAGCTCTGCTCTATAATCTTTGGTCGGAATGGGACGACTGCGCGTTATAATGTGCTATCGTTCCACTCTCCCTCTCCCCCTTCTCCCTCTCCCCATTCTCCCTGTCCCCCTTGTCCCTCCCCCCTTCTCCCTGCCCCCCCCTTTCCCCTTCTACCTCTCCTCCTTGTCCCTGTCCCCCTTGTCCCTCCCCCCTTCTCCCTGTCCCCCCCTTTCCCCTTCTCCCTCTCCCCCTTCTCCCTCTCCCCCCTTCTCCCTCTCTTCTCT
The DNA here is from genome assembly GCA_036785375.1 of Leucoraja ocellata. Taxonomy (NCBI): domain Eukaryota; kingdom Metazoa; phylum Chordata; class Chondrichthyes; order Rajiformes; family Rajidae; genus Leucoraja; species Leucoraja ocellata. Next base: position 140,420 of record JAWMAR010002354.1, read on the forward strand.
CGATCTTTCTCTCCCCTCCTCTCGATCTCTCGCTCCCCTCTCTTCTCTCGATCTCTCTCTCTCTCTCTCTCTCTCTCTCTCTCCCCCTCTCTTCGCGATCTCCTTCCCTTCCCTCTCTCCCACCCTTCCATCTCTCCCTCCCTTACCTCTTCGTGAGAGTTGGCAGCTCTGCTATGCCTTGGGTCCAAAAGAGGATAGATAGAAAATACTTAATTGTCTTTGTAAGAAGATTTTATATAAGCTCTTCTACATTTAAGGTAAATTGACATGCAAAACACATTTTCAATATACAGGTCTCTCCACACAACTGAAAACAATTGCATTTAAGTGATATATCATCCATTGTTCAGGCAAGTAGCACTAGGTTACAATAAACTTCCTGCATATTCCAGGAATTCATCTCATAAAATGGGAGAGGCTTAAATGCATTGTAAAATCATAAATCCATGTTGACTTGGACTAATGCTTTTACTGCTAACCAAATGCCCCATTATTACATCTTTAATAATTGACTCCAGCATCTTTCACACCACCAAAGTCAGGCTAACTGGTCTGTAATTCCCCGTTTTCTCTCTCGCTCCTTTCTTGAAAAGTGGGATAGCATTAGCTATCCTCCAATCCACAGGAACTGATCGTAAATCTATTGATCGTTGGAAAATGATAGAAACATAGAAACATAGAAATTAGGTGCAGGAGTAGGCCATTCGACCCTTCAAGCCTGCACCGCCATTCAATATGATCATGGCTGATCATCCAACTCAGTATCCCGTACCTGCCTTCTCTCCATACCCTCTGATCCCCTTAGCCACAAGGGCCACATCTAACTCCCTCTTAAATATAGCCAATGAACTGGCCTCGACTACCCTCTGCGGCAGAGAGTTCCAGAGATTCACCACTCTCTGTGTGAAAAAGGTTCTTCTCATCTCGGTTTTAAAGGATTTCCCCCTTATCATTAAGCTGTGACCCCTTGTCCTGGACTTCCCCAACATCGGGAGCAATCTTCCTGCATCTAGTCTGTCCAACCCCTTAAGAATTTTGTAAGTTTCTATAAGATCCCCTCTCAATCTCCTAAATTCTAGAGTATAAACCAAGTGTATCCAGTCTTTCTTCATAAGACAGTCCTGACATCCCAGGAATCAGTCTGGTGAACCTTCTCTGCACTCCCTCTATGGCAATAATGTCCTTCCTCAGATTTGGAGACCAAAACTGTACGCAATACTCCAGGTGTGGTCTGACCAAGACCCTGTACAACTGCAGTAGAAACTCCCTGCTCCTATACTCAAATCCTTTCGCTATGAAAGCTAACATGCCATTCGCTTTCTTCACTGCCTGCTGCACCTGCATGCCTACTTTCAATGACTGGTGTACCATGACACCCAGGTCTCGCTGCATCTCCCCTTTTCCTAGTCGGCTGCCATTTAGATAATAGTCTGCTTTCCTGTTTTTGCCACCAAAATGGATATCCTCACATTTATCCACATTATACTGCATCTGCCAAACATTTGCCCACTCACTCAGCCTATCCAAGTCACCTTGCAGTCTCCTAGCATCCTCCTCACAGCTAACACTGTCCCCCAGCTTAGTGTCATCCGCAAACTTGGAGATATTGCCTTCAATTCCCTCATCCAGATCATTAATATATATTGTAAATAGCTGGGGTCCCAGCACTGAGCCTTGCGGTACCCCACTAGTCACTGCCTGCCTAATGAAGAACTCAACCATATTATGGTCACTCTTGCCCAAGGGGGCAGTACAACAAGATTGCTAACTAACCCTTCCTCATTACTCAATACCCAGTCTAAAATAGCCTGCTCTCTCGTTGGTTCCTCTACATGTTAATCATATGTATAAATATATATGTATGTGTATATATATATGCATGTATATGTATATGTGTGTATATATGTATGTATATATATGTTTATATGTGTGTATGTATGCATATAAATGTATCCATATGTATGTGTGTATTTGTATGTGTGCATATGTATGTGTACACATATGTATGTATGTGTATATATGTGTGTGTATATATGTATGTGTATATATATGTGTGTATAAATATATATATGCATATATATATTATTACTATATAATTATATATATAATTGCCTTTATGGTTTATGTATATCATCTTACAAGACAAATAAATTAATACTGATGATTTAAATCAAAGTTGCTTCTGATACATGAGAATAAACTATTATCTCTAACTTGCCTCTCACACACAGACACACATTCATATAAATATATTAAGTATATATACGTTAAATTTAATTTTGTGCAGTGTGTGTTAAAGCAATACAATGCAAGGGAAACTACACAAAGGAGGGGGCTGTTCCCGCTACAAGATACTCGAGGATCTTTGCTTTGGATCAAAGATTATAGCGGAGCTCTATAATCTTTGCTTTGAATCACAGCGGGTGGAATACCGGAAGTCGAGTGTCGCTTTAACAAATGGCGGCCGTGACGTTCCGTCACGTACTACACGCCAGCCCATTGAATTTCGAAGGAGTGAGTGGTCTATCTTGCTCCTCTAGGATCTTTGGTCTATAGCGCCCAGGAGTAACGCACCCGGAAAATCAGTGATCCTCAAACATATGCAGTGTTCGCATGTATTAATTCTATTTTTAATTTTTATATCAGGGGAGAGCGCGAACGCAGTCCCCCACTACCACAAATTTTGCAGTCGAGTATCCCGCATTTGGGGACATCGCAGGCGTCAGCAGACCCGAAGAACCTCCTGGGTGATCATGGTCTCTCCGCTGCCAAGTAAGTATGCTAGAGTATGTCGCTCTCTCACAGCCAACCTCTACCATTACTCTTTACAGTCAGTACGAGCCAAAGTTTTAAAATCTTATATTGCGCTTTATTGCCGAGAACAGAAAAAAGACATATTTCAGCTTTTATTTCTCGTTATATCTCTGATCTTTTTCACATTTGTCCGCTTTTTCTTGCTGCTCGCTTCATTTGCATTCCTTCCTTAAAAGGAAGTAACCTTTGCCGAATTGCTGCTGACTTGCAGTTACTGAGCATCGCCTCTGGGTGGCGCTGCTCCACCGCCGCCGTTTCATTGACAGAAGTTGGATACAAAATGCTGGAGTAACTCAGTTGTTCAGGCAACATCTCTGGAGAGAAGGAATAACCATATAACCATATAACAATTACAGCACGGAAACAGGCCATCTCGGCCCTTCTATTCCGTGCCGAACACTTATTCTCCCCTAGTCCCATCTACCTGCAC